>CM028343.1:48609683-48700178 GCA_016618105.1 Dendrobium huoshanense | reverse complement strand
CAGTGACGTACCAGAACAGCAGTGACTCCCCACCACGATACAAGAGCGAGTATAGGGCTTTTGTCCCTCGTCAGTCTGCCTCGCACCCAGGCTCCCTCCTACCGTGCTACAAGAGCGCGTATAGGTGGTTTCTCCGGTCAGTGCAAACGTCGAGAATGGGATTTTGGAACATCATACCTTTGCGCAGCAGTCGTCGGTAGTGTCGGTGTCGAGGTCGAGGTCGAGGTCGTCCCCACCACGCTAAAAAGAGCGTTATAGGGCTTACCCGCCTCGTCGTATGCTTCGCACCGGGCTCCCTCCTACCGTGCTACAAGAGCGCGTATAGGTGGTTCTCCGGTCCGCTGCAAGCTGTCAAGAACGAGTGGAGTTAGAAATTATACCTTGAAGTCTGGCGGAGGTTCGAGGCGGAAAAAGGGCATGCGGATCGAGATAAAAGGAGGGGGGTACACATTACTTATAATTAATTATTTAATTATAACTAAAATATTAATTATATTTAATTATAATTAATGTTATTTAATTATGATAAATATGATTAAAAATAATTAAATAATTAATTAGAATTAATAATAATTAAAATATTAATTATAATTAATCTATTAATTATAATTAGTTATGACTAATTATAATTAATAATAATTAATAATAATTAATAGATAAATATAATTAATAATAATTAACTAAATTTAATTATAATTAATTATAATATATATAATTAATGATTAATTATAATTAAAAATAATCATTAAATTAATTATAATTAAAATTAATTAATTAATAAAATTAAAATAAACCTCTCCCTCTCCACTCTCTCTGGTTCAACAGATTTGTGGGATTTGGCCATAGAAGCGTGCAAATGGAGAAGGTTACCTTCACGGCCGGCGAGCTCCTTTGCTTGCTTTCGATCAAAATGTCTTAACTTCCGATCTAACGGGAGGGAATGTCGTTTGGAGCAGCGAAGTCGACCAACCACGGATGAAGCCGAAGGAGCGGCGGGAGGGAGAAAGTTATCTTCACGGCGAGCGAATCCCGTCGCTACTTCCGATTCGACAGGGGAAGACTGTCGAGTGAGCGAAGTCGAGCGACCTTAAGGGAGCGGGGTCGGACGACGCCTGACGAAGCAGCGGGAGGGAAGAAGTTTCCCTTCACGGCAGACGAGCTCCCCTATTTCTTCCGATCAAATTGTCGTAGCTTCCGTTCAGACAGGAAGGAAAAGTCGTCAAAGGAGCAGTCGAACGTCCTCGAAGGGGAGAAAGTTTCCTCGACAGCAAGCGAGCTCTCCTCTGTTGTTTCCGATCAAACTGTCGTAACTTCCGAACCAAAGGGAAGGGAAAGTCGTTGAGCGTAGCCGAACAGCAGGGAGGAGTCGGGGGAGAGAGTCGCACGCAAGGGAGAAAGTTATCTTCACTGCAAGCGAGCTCACGTTGTTGCTTCCGCACAAAAAAAATGTCGTAACTTCCCATTCGACAGAGAGAAGAGAGCGAGAGCAGTTAACACGATGTAGACATCCGATCGTGCAAGGTCGTGGGCGACGACGTGCTGAATTCGGCGCCGGACAGGTACGATTTTATTTTATTTTTTTTTTGTTTTATACGGCAGGTTAACAGTTCAAACACAAGGTGGTTTGACCAAGTATTTTCCTATTTCTATTGTATTACATCAAGGATCAACCATAAGCCCATATCTTTTTTTCTTTAGTCATGGATGTTCTCACTAGACATTTGTAAGAGGTACCTTGGTGTATGCTTTTTGCTGATGATATTCTTCTTGTTGATAGTACTAGAGATGAAGTTGAAGGTAAACTTGAATTATGGAGGTTAACCATAGAGTCTAAAGGCTTTCATTTGAGTATATTTAAAACTAAATATATGGAGTGTAGTTTTAGTAATAATAGATCTAGTGGAGGGTTTGTGACTTTGGGCAATCAAGTCATTAATAAGAGTGCACGTTTTAGATATCTTAGGTCTATTGTTCACAGTGATTTAAAACTTGCTTGCCATTAAGGGTGAAGGGCAATGATATTGAGAAGACAATATTTGACCGTTGACACAAGGTATGAATGCTATGAATTTTTAGTTGTGCATTTTGAATTGACTAATATGCTTCAGTAGCATTCATTGATATGATGAATAAAATTTTAAGCATTTCTTGATTGGCTTATGGTTGTATTTATTTTTGACGTACTTGTTTATTCCAAAAATTAAAATGAGTATTCCAATTATTTCAGAATTGTTTTGAGTTTAATTAAAGAGGAAAAATTTTATGACTTTTTTGCAAGTTTGAGATTTGGTTGAGGATTGTTACTTTCTTGGGACAATTTGTAAGTTGTGAAGGTATATCTGTTGATCTTGAAAATATGAGAGCAGGGTGTAATGATTAATATTGACTCTGTGACTGAAATTCAGAATTTTTTGCGATTTTGGTTGTTACAAATGATTCGTGTTTTCTTAAATTACAATACCTTTATCTAGATTTGTCAGAAAAGATATTAAATTCGATTTGAATGACATTTGTGAGCAGAGCTTTCAAAGACTTGAGTGATGTTTGACATTTGCACCTGTGCTAACAAATTCTCTTAGAACCGAGGGATTTCATGTATTTACTATATAGTAATGTATCTTTAAAGCATCTAGAATGTATTTTAATGTATATTTGGAAGGATTTCATATCCTTCTTGACAATTAAAATCGTTTGAACTGAATTACTCGACACATGATTTAAAGTTGGATTCAATAATATTGCTTTTTAGTATTTAGATAAATTATTTGTATTAGATAAGATGTGAAGTCTTCATAGATTGTAAGAGTTTTAACTACATTTTTATGCTAAAAGAGTTGAATTTGAGGCATAGAATATGGTAAGCTGATAAAGATCATGAACTTGACATATAATATTATCTTGGAAGGCTAATATAGTAATTGATGAATTGAGTAGAAAATTTGATGGATATGTAAGCTGAATGTTTACTCAAGAAATAGATGATCAAAGATAAGGAGGCCTTCAGTTCGAGATCTGATTATAGAATAATCAAGACACAAACCTTTACATCGTATGATTTTACATTCTACTCAGAAGAAAAGAATTAGAGATATGCAGAAGGCTAGTGGTAAATATCAGAAGCTAATGGAGCAGGTACATGAATGTAAGAGAAAATATCTCAACATGGATAAAAAAGGTGTGATCGTAAGGAATTTGCATCTTTGGATTCCAAGGGAACTAAATTTGTTTCAGGAGATTCTAGTTGAGGCTCTTCACTCATGTTATTTGATTTATTTAGGAAGTACCAAAATATATAATGATTTAAAAGCATTATTTATGTGGCCTCGGATAAAGAAAGATATAGTTGAGTATATAGTATGAATCTTGTCAAATACTGAAAGCTAAACACCAAAAGTCTAGTGAAATATTAGTCATTATCAATACTGGCTTAAAATGAGAAGATATAGTTATGAATTTTTTTACAAGATTTCTCAAGTCAAGATTAGAACATGATTGCATTTGGTTTGTAATCAATAAATTGATAAATTTAGTACTCTTTTTGCTTATTTGTCAGACTAATTCGGTGGAGAAATCAACAAAGATATTTGTGAAAGAAGGTATCAGACATCATGAAATTCCTAAGGTAATTATATCAGCCAAAGACGATAAATTCACTTCCAAACTATTGAAGGGCGTTCATGGTAGTTTGGGTGTAAATTGCATTATATACAACCTTCCATTCACAGATTGATTGCTAATAAAAAATTTTAGGTGTTAGAAGATCTATTAAGGCACTGTTTTAGATTTGAAGGTAGTTGAGAGGGTTACATTCTATTAATAGAATTTGTATACAATAATAATGGTCAATCCAATATTAACATGGTATCGTATGAGGTACTAAGAGAGAAAATGCAAAACTCTATTGAGTTCAGTTGAAATTCATAAAAACTAATTGTTGGGTCTACAATTAATTGATCAAGTCACTAAGAAAATTAGATTAAGCAAAGATATATTATAAGTTGTCCAGAATCTTCACTATAAATATTTTGATTGAAACCATAAAATGATTGAATTTGAAGTTAATGAATTTGTGTTTCTAGAGGTCAAACCCTTTGAAAGGTAAATGTGGGCTCCGAAAATTCGGCCTTGGCCTCCCCCGCTTGCTTTTCTTCGGGGAAGTTTAAACGGAACTAAGTTTCAAGGTAAATTTTGGAAGGTAGATGGGTTTGTAAATAAGACACTACCCAGAGATTTCACTCTCATTTTACAAGAACTTTATGATCAGAGTTCTGGTTTCCTATAGGCGCAAGACCCTATAGTTAATTACCCCTCCCGCTAATGAGAGAGAACTTTCGATTAAGGCTAGTCGTCAATCAAATATGTAGAGATACATGTTATTTGGCAATCTGACATATAGTAGCAGCTTGGGTTTGAGAATTTAGAAAATTGATATTTAAAATTGAAAATTTCACCATATTGCACTTAAAGCGGATGGTGGAGAATGGATGATGGACCCGATCAAGATTCCATGGTTTCGTCGTCCCGGGTCATCGTGATCCCTGATCTACTTTGTTAGAGGAGGTAGTCGACCCAACCTGACAGAAGGATCTTAGTCGGCAACAATGAGTTGCTTCGTCCAAGGGTACCTTGTAAATCTGAGGGGAATGTTTGTCTAATATAACAAATTTGAATCCATCTTAGCTAACAGAGGGCTTTGTACCCTATCGATTATATCCTATTGATTCATACCTCAAGGATTTGATGCCACTAAGGAACGTCTTGACTCTGGCCATAACTGGTATTTAGTGGTGCAATTTAACGGCAAAATTACTCAGTTTAGAGGGCCCCGGGTCATAACCGTTTATCCTACAATGCCATTTGGTGGCAAGACCGTTGGTCAGAGGACACGTACTACGTCCTTACTGCAGGAGATTGTTTGAGAATGGATCATAGTGATATTTTCGACTACGCATTAGCTCTATGTGAGATGAAGTAAATTTCAATTTGTCCACATCGGCAAAATGTTGCAAAGGGTGGATGGATTTTTCTCTAGGTGTTTGATGGGTTGAATTTTGATTTTAAATATTTTTATTGGGATTTTCCTTAGAGTTTGGATTTTGGGTACATTTGGGATGACGTTTTAAGTATTTAAAATTAACCCCTTCGGTTGAGATCTGCATTTAACACGACTATCATCAAGGTGTGTGTGGTTATTTGGGAATTTCATTGATTAGATCTTGTCGACTCTATCTACTGTTTGATAGAGGATCGGGTCCCGGGGCTTTATGGTTTTATTAATGAATTTTTCTTATTGGAGGCCTTGAAGGCCTTATATGAATGTATAAAATAGATCTTCCGTTCAACACCTTGATTGTGTATCTGCTTGATAATTTGAGTCATGTCAACTCCTATCCATTCATATAGAAGGATCGGGTTCGAACTATGTTCACTTGTTGACCCGCGCAGCATCCCTAGATGTCACGTGTATACCCATAACATGCTCACTGGGGCCAATGAGGGTGTTTGGAGGCATTTTATGATTATTTGATGAACCTTGTCGACTCCTACTTATCTTCTTAGGAGGATCGAATTCAGATTTATTGACCCGCACAACATCTCTAGATGTCACGTGTATGAATACATCTCGCTTGTAGGGGCCCATCCGAGTGTTTGGAGGCAATTTATGATTATTTGATGAACCTTGTTGACTCCTACTTACCTGCTTATAAGGATCAGATTTAGATTTATTGACCCGCGCAGCATCTCTAGACGTCACGTGTATGAATACATCATGCTCGTCAGGGCCCATGCGGGTTGTGTGATTGCCCTTACCCTTTTTGTGTACCTATGTGTATATAAATTACGGTGCATGTGTTGGGATATTTTAGACATTTGGTAGATGTACTACAGGTCTTTCTTGGCAACTCATAGGAATTTATATCTGTTGTATGCCTGCCTACGTTTACAGTGGCTCGTAGGCATTTGTATTTACTATCATCATTTGACATTTTGTTAGTAGATGACATTTCATGTGTATAACAGATCCTCTACAATAGCTTGTAGTAACTTGCATTTGCTATGCATTATCTTCTTCTGCCTGCAGAGGACTGGTGTATTGGATTGACATTGCCTATAGGTTGGCAAGCTACTACAATAGCTTATACATTCTTCACTATCACGTGTGGGCAGTTTGTCAAACATATATCTAGAATCCTTCACAGCTCACAGATGATCGTCACTCATTGTTGTATGGTGGTATTACCATTTCCATTAGAAGTCTGTTGTCCTTGCTTTTAGAGAACTATGTCATCTACTCTACAAATCTCTCCTCCTACTTATAGGTGAGGTGTCATATACAGGAAAAATCTCCTATAATGATTCGTAGGGCTCATATTTTCCTGTTGATTATCAGTTCTTGTTTGTAGATATCATCGGGAATGATCATATTTATGTTGATAGAAAATAGGTCATCTAATGATTCGTAGGGCTCATATATGCCTGTTGATTATCGGTTCTTGTTTGTAGATATCATCAGGAATGATCGTATTTATATTGATAGAAAATAGGTCATCTAATATGCAATCTTCTTCTCTTGCTTGTAAACATGATATACCCTTTGTATGTTATTCTTTATTGCTCGCAGGAGTTATGCCGAATCATCACAAGTCCTTCATTTTCCCTTGAAGGTAGCTTGTGGTATGTATAGTAAGTTTATACATCGATGCTTGCATCTCAGCCAGCATGATAACTCTTTGACGTTTTATTGGAAATTCTGTGTGACTGATTGTAGGTGAACATGATCATTAATGAGCTAACTTTGATTTTTCATTTGTATGTTGACTTTCAACATTCGTAGGAAACTATTATATTCACTTATGAGTTGGTTGTTGTTTGTTGGAAGGAAATCATGTTATTCACTCTGTATTCTTCATATATCCTTTATGGAGATGCTATTCATGGTTACAATAAATTACATGCATTTATGTTATACATTCCCTTCAAAATGGTTGGAGGTGTATTGACATTAATTTACAGTTAGGTGCTTGGTCACTTATCCATCATGAATCTTCTGATTAATCATTGATCTTCCTACTATTAGTTGCTCCGAGCGAGATATAGGATTCTTGTCCACCATGAATCATTGCTTGTAAACAAGTTATGATTGAACTCCTGCTCATCATAAGTTCCATATTCCTTCATTTGTCCCATATTAAGTCTTAGTACTCATAAGGGAATTGCACATTGCCATTCATTTGATTGTTTCCCCACAAATTCTCGTATACAAATGTAATTAGATTATTGTACGCATTACAAGTCTCTTGATATTGAGTGAAAACCTTGCATTGTTGATTGCAAGCATGTTATTGTTCAAAATATTCCAAGCATTGACTTGTAATTGAGTTTTATTTTTAGTAACTTCCCCTTGTAGATAGGTTACGATTGCAAGTTCCTTATCTCCATTCATGATTCGCAACATGTAGGATGATCCTTCATCAACCTTTCATTTGCTTATGAGCAAATTATATTCATTGAGGCTTCAATATAGATCCCTTGTTATTTCATTGATTGATGATTTTTTATTTGCATGACCAGAACTTTGATTAATATATTAGATTAAAGTTCGGTTCCTTGCAGCATGCTCAAGTTCGAATTATAGTTCATTTAAGCTTATTTGTATTGTCAATCAAATCAAGCTCTTAGTCCAAGCTTGAGTCCAAGTTCAATTGTAGTTCTTCGTAGTCCAAGCAAATTCAAGTCTTGTGTAGTTCAAAGTTGATCCAAGTCCTCTGTGGTCCAACTCAAGTCTTTGCTTAAGTTCGGATGTTCAACTTCAATTCAAGTCTAGGTTCAAATCAAGTTCTCCTTTGTTGAGTTTGATTCAAGTCCTTTGTTTTGTTGTTCAAGCTCGAGTCCCACTTAGTTCAAATTTTGGACACTTATTTATTGATTGATGTGGGTCTATGTCCTCTCATGTTCACATTAAGTCCATTATTATTTATTTAAGTTCAAGTTCATTTTAAATTTGAGTTCACTTAAGTTTGTTGTATCTAATTCAAGTCCAAGCTCACAAGTCCTCTATTGTCCTTCAGAGTTCAAGTCCTTGTTTTTTTTAGACAAAATTTCGACAGCCTCCCAACGTCTCCCCTATTTGGAGGAAACTACGAGAAACTATGCCTCCCACCACGCTAGAGAAAAGAGTGCACGGTTGGTGTCGTGGGACACCGCGGCCATAGTCTTGGTCCCCCATCACGTCAATGAAAGGCGTGTATTGGTCTTCGGGCACATGCTTAAAATAAGCAGTTTTATAGTTGTTCCCTTCCCCACCACGCTTGAGAAAAGCGTGTATGGGTGGTTTTCAGATGCGTTGCTAACGCCGAAAATGGGGTTCTACCTGCCTCGCTGTAGGCATCGCACCAGGTTCCCTTCCCACTATGTTAGAGAAAAGCATGCATGAGTTGGTTTTTCGGTGCGCCATTAATGCTGAAAATGTGATTTTAAGTTAAAGGAATTATACCTTCGTGTGGTGTTGATGGAGTTGGTTCGTGGATCGAGGCAAGAGAAATCTGCATTTTTCTTCTCTTTTCTTTTTTTTTGGATAATTTTCTTTTTTTTTGAATTGACAATAATAACAACACCATTATCATTATTATTAACACAAATACTAACCACAATATTATCAAGAATAATATTGTTATTAATAATAATGTTAATAATAACAATTAATAATTACAAATAATCATCATAACAAGAAAATGATAGTTATAATTTATAATCATAATTATAATTATCATAATAAAAAATAACAATAAATCGATAACAATAATAATAATAATAATAAAGGGTAACAAAATGAAAGTTGAGATTCTACCTAGAAAAATTTAGCTTAATCAGGTGCAATGAATTAACAAAATGAGTTAGTTTGAGTATTGTGGGCTTTGGTTAAATGAGTGGGCTTTAGGCTAGATGCGATCAAAGGCTAAGAGACTTGGTTGAGTTTGCTTGGGAGGACCTTACTACAGGTAATAGAATGGGCTTCAGCCTCTATAGAGGGATATTCGTGGACTTCGACTAAGAGGGAGGGCTTGGGTTTGCTTGAGGAGATGGAAGAGGGGTTTTGACTTCAAGAGATTGTCCTAGGAGTTTGAGGAGTTCGACTACTTGAGATAGAGGCGACGGAACCTGGGTTGGAATCGGGAGTTAGATGTCGGGTTAGGAGGTTTGGACTACTGGTAGGGGTCGGTCTTCAGAGCTTGGGGGGCGTCGGTCGTACCTCACAGGCGGAGCAAGGATGAGAGGAGACCTCGGCTTGGTAAGTTTAGAGATTCTGGAGGCTCGGCGGGATGGAAGGTCGGTGGGATAGCTTGTAGGCTTCGGGATGGAGATCGTCCTAGGGATGGGAGGCTTCGGCTGTGTCAGGTGCAGATAGAGGTGTTCAGATGGATGGGGTTGGGTCGAGGGAAGAAGAAGCTCTCTCTCTCTCTCTCTCTCTCTCTCTCTCTCTCTCTCTCTCTCTCTCTCTCTCTCTCTCTCTCTCGGCCGAAGGGTTAAGGATTGGAAGGTGGAAGGAGGCGAGGAAGATACGAAGGGCTTATGAAAGTTTCGCATGTGGGAGAGGGAATCAGCGATGGGAGCTCGGTCACGTGGAAGAAATCACCTAGCGGGGGAAGCCGAGGGCTCTTCTCTTCTCGCTTTTAACAATAGCGAGAGAAGAGTCAAGACAATACACATGATACGACCTCTTCGGCGCCGTTGTAGAGGGATGGGTGATTGTAGCCGCGATTTTTGCAGGATTCGTGCAGGTATGCAATAATTCAAGTCTTTTTTATTGTAATTTTTGTCAAGTTGCAAAGGTTAACAATAAATCTTAATTTGGCTGAGAGAAATTTAGTCTATGATACATGCAGTCATTTGAAATAATTGAAAAAATTGAAGAAGTTGCATTCAAAATAACATTGTCAGTACAAATATACTCAATGTCTTGTATATATTGATACTCAGAAATAGGTCACAAATTGTGGGCTTCGAAAATTTGGCCCCGGCCTCCGCCCGGCTGTTTTTCTTTCGGGGGAGTTTTAGCAGATTTAAGTTCCGGGGTAAATTTTTGGAAGACAGATAGGTTTGTAGATAAGATACTACCCAGAGATTTCGCCATCATTTTGTGAGAACTTAATGATTTGAGTTCTGGTTTCCTATAGGTGCAAGCCCCTATAATTAATTACCCCACCCGATCACGAGAGAGAATTTTCGATTAAGGCTAGTCGTCAATCATATACGTAGAGATACGTAGTATCTGGCATATAGTAGCAGCATGGGTCTTTAGAATGGTTAAAGAATTTAAAGATTTGATATTTAAAATAGAAATTTTCATCATCTTGCACTTAAAGTGGATGGTTGAGGAATGAATGATGGACACGATCAAGATCCCTTGGTTCTGTTGTCCCGGGCCACATGGTCCCTGGTCTATTTAGTCAAAGGAGGTAGTCGACCCAACCTGACAGAAGGATCCTTGTCGACAGCCATGGGTTGCTTCGTCTAAGGGAACCTTGTAGACCTGGGAGGTGTTTGTCTAAGGGGACAAATTTGAATCCACCTTAGCTAACAGATGGCTTTATACCCTATCGATCATATCCAATTGATTCATATCTCAAGGATTTGATGCTACTTAGAAATATACTGGCTCTGATCATAACTGTTATCTCGTGTTGCCATTTGGCGGCAAAATCACTCGGTTCAGAGGTCCCCGAGTCATAATCGTTTATCATGTGGTGCCATTTGACTACAAAATTGCTGGTTAGAGGACACGTACCACTTCCTTACTGGCAGGAGACTATTTGAGAATATATCCTAGTGATATTTTTGATTAGACATTAGCTCTATGTGAGCAGAAATAAATTTTAATTTGTCCACCCCGGTAAACTATTGCGAAGGGTGGATGGATTTTGCTTTAAGTGATTTGATGAATAGTTTAATTTTTTTTTAAATCTGAATTTGATATCTTTTTTGGAGTTTTGGATTTTCTCGGATATTTGGGTGGAATTTATAATATTTGAAATGGATCCCTCCGGTTGAGATTTGCATTCAACACGGCCACCATTGGGATGTTTGGGGTCATTTCCATTTGTGGATTGAACCGTGTTGAGAATCCAATTTCGTAGACTTTATGTCTTTGTTTGTGAATTTTCTTTATTGAAGGCCTTGAAGGCTAATATGAATGTATAAAATAAATATACTGGTAGACCTCTACAAGATGTAACATTTGTAACTACATAGTTGGCCTTCAAAATGAATAGAGGTATCTGAGTGCACTTGTCTTTTCTAGTATTCGTGGATGTCATAATTGTTTTCTTCCCAAGTATAGAACTAAGAAGAAACTTTAGAACACTAGAAAATTTAGTTCGAATTTGCTCAAACATCTCCTCCATTCTTACAGGAGGTGTCCTTCTCATGAAAGGATTCTATCCGAGCAGGTACTTATACTCCTTGGTTGAACAACATCGGCAAAGGCGGTACCGTAGCACTATTGGTGTGTATGATATATTGTGTTGCAATGTCAGACTTCGAAGATCATTTGCACTTTCGAGGCCTATAGTTGTCAGAGATGTTTTCTCTCTGACAAAAGGAAAAGAAGAAATTTTGGAACACCAGGAAGTTTAGTTTAAATTTTCTCAAACATCTTTTCAAATTTATCAGGAAGAAGGGTGCCCTCCTCATACAAGGGTTCTCTTCAAAGAGTTAGCCGATGCTCGTATTTGCCATACGCCTTGTATACTTTTGTGTCCACAAGAGTCTTCCACGATGTACCCACTGTTGTTATTCACAAATGGATTGTGTTTTCTTACAGGGACCGGTTGTATTCAATACGATCTCTGGAAGTATTTATAGACGAGTCATTGTTCCTGCATTATATCTACCTTTCACCAAGCTCAAGTGGTATTTGTGTACTTATTTACAGTAGCAAGTCGCATACAGGTAATTGATGTTTACCTGAAGGCATTATTGTACTCAGTGCATGTTGTTTTTATGTGATTTGTTGTATACATAATAGTATTCCTTGTTAATTTCAGGTGTCTCCCTTTCAATCTACACGAGGACCACTGCTTGTACAACAAGTCGTCTTTCATTAATTGCTATTGTTACCATCTCCATTTGCAGGCATTGTTGCTTGTGTTGGGGATTTCATTAGTACATGTGGGAGACACATGTGCATTTTGCTACTATTTGTTGTCCTTGCAAGTAAGGTGCATTTGACTTCATAGGAAATGTTGTGGGAGTCCGTTGTATTCATCGGCATTATTAATTATGTACCATGTCTTATGTATTTATAGGTTTAGATGATTGATGCTTTCCTGTGGTTGTTCAAATGCTGTGAATTGACTATTGTTCATTGCTTGTATGCATCGGGTTTTGTCTGTCACAAGTCCCTTGCTTACTTGCATATATTCATTTGAATGCATCATGTTATTATTTAGCACTTGAATTTTGATCTTGATTGTGCATTTTAGAGTTTAAGGTTCAATGTCTTGTAGTTCAGTTCAAGTCCAAGTTTTATGCATTTTAGTTCAAGTGCAAGCCCTTTGTTGTTCAAATTTGATCTCTTACTTTTCATACATATTCTTTGTATTTTGTCCAAGTTCATTGTACTTGTGTTCAGATACATGTCCTCTGCACATTTGATTTGAGTTCTATGTATTCATGTTCAAGTACGAGTCATATGTATTGTTGCTCAAGTGAGATATTCTTATTGTTTAAGCTTTGTGCACTTCAGTCAAAATTTCAGCAGCATCCCGACATATCCCCCGTTTGGGGGAAATGAAGGGGAGCTGGGCCTACCCACCACACTACTCGAGCGTGTTTGGTAGGTGTCATTAGACACCATGATCGTTTATCTTTTAATCCCACCACGTTATAAGAACGTGTATAGGGCCTTCAACAATACCCGTACGAGAACACCAATGGCTTTCCCCACGATGTTACAAGAGCGTGTATAGGGCTTACCCACCTCGTCGTATGCGTCGCATCGGGCTCCCTCATACCGTGCTACGAGAACGCGTACAGGTGGTTCTCCGGTCTGCCACAAACATCGAAAATGGGATTTAGAATATTATACTTTTCGTAGAAGTCGTCGACGGTGCTGATGTCGAGGTCGAGGCAAGAGGTCTTGTGGTACTTGAGGTCATCCCTACCACGCTATAAGAGCGTGTATAGGGCTTACCCGACTCGTCGCACCTGTCGCATCGGATTCCCCCCCCCCCCCCCCACCGTGCTGCAAAAGCGCGTATAGGGGGTCCAGCGGCTCATCAAGCGCGTCGAGGGCAAGATTTGTAACTTTATACCTTGTGGAGTCATCGACAACTATATTGGTTCGTAGGTCGAGGTAAGGGAGGAGCAGATACCCTTTTTTTTAAATTAACATCAATTATAATTAAATAGAATTAAGAATTAATTATAATTATCTTTAATTAATTATGTTTATTTATAATTTATTAGAGTAATTAATTAGAATTATTATAATTAATTATATTTAACTGTAATTAATTAATATTTATTAACTTTAATTAAGTAATAATAATTACTGTTACCTTCTCAACGAGTGAGCTCTCGTGTTTCTTTCGATCCAGCTAGAAGGGAACGTCTTCGAAGGAGCGAAGTCGACTGGCAACGAAGGAAGTAGAGAAGCTTCAGTTGGTCGTCAAGGATTTGGGCAAGATTTCTGCAATAGTGCGAAGTTTGGCGTTGTGATGTCGAGTAGGTACGTAAAAAAAATTTTTTTTGCCTTCGGTACATGGGTCAACAAATGTGGTACGCGTCTAGAGCAATCCGCGTTTGTTGAATGCTAATTGACCCTATGGATCTCTACATATTTGTTGTAGATGTCACACAAGGTTTTCATTTAGCGGATTTCCAAGAACTTGTTTGGATGTCATGCTAGTTTTCTTTCTTCATGGCTCTTTTAGATGTATCCACAGATGGTTGATATATTGGCTTTAGTCAAATAGGAACCCCTATGATAGTGATATAGCACTTCGTGTTTGGGTCCATATAGCATGACTTTGTAGATTGTCATTGGTAGTTATCTTTGCCACCACTCTGCCTTCTTTCGACAACATTTTTGCTTTAACTTATAGTCTTTTTGTATATACTTAACTTTCTTCTATCATATAGTTGTATCTTGACAAAATTTTAAATATTTATTTGAGGATCTTAGCATACAGCACGATGTTGACTCAAATAAATATTTAAAATGTTCAATCTTTAGAGACATTTGTATGTATCATCCAGGGTGCTCATTCTGCAGCTTTATCTTGAGTCATAAGATTTTGGTTCTTTCTGCACTATGCTTTGTGAGACAAACTTGATGAAGGATGACTAAATTTGTCTTTGGTGACTTGTTGGGAGATTTGTATGCCTTATGTCCTATGCTTTTTGCTTTGATAGGCTTGATGAAGGGGTAGATGCTAGTGACCTAAACCCTTTAGGTTTATATTAGGTAGATTTATATTAGGTCGGTGGCAAGAAGTCATTAGTCTTGTGCATAACGGACTTGCTGATGATAGAATCCACTTAGTTCAGCTTTAAGTTTTATGTGAACTTTGAGATAATTCTTTAGTCATTTGCTTTGTGCTTTGATGGACTTGTTGAATAAAAGTTCGTTTGATCATCTCTTTGGGCTTTACGGATTTGTTGAAGGATTTGGAGGTTTTGGATTTAGTTGATAGTACCAAATGTGGGTAATTTCTTAATCTTTGACTTCTCGAAAACACTTTAATCTGAGTCACTTGAATTTATCATATTGAGAAAGTTAGGATTTTATAGCTCTTCATCCTCTGGTTGCTGAGATAGGGGTTTCTCTACTACGGCTTTTCTTATGGCATGTTGAGTAGATGGAGCTGCTAGCGATCTGACCATATTTCGGCATGTTCGATCTGACTTTTTAAATTCATTCGAATCTTAAGCTTCAGACTGTTGAAAGACTTCAGGTTATTCCATCTTAACTTGTTTGAGTGCGTAGTCACAAAAGTCTCTTTCTTGACTTTCAAACTTTAGTGTGTTGGAAAAGATTGTGTCTTGAACTTTTGGAAGATCACCTGCATGTACTTTGAAGAAGAAATTGTATTCTTCAGCATGAAAAAATATTTGTATTGATAATTTTAAGTATTTATTCGGGGATCTCGACATGTAGCATGATATCGACCCGAATAAATATTTAAAATGCTCTAAATCTCACAGGGGCATTATAAAATAGAATAAGTTTGGAATTTTGAGATTTTAAATATTTATTTGGGGATCTTGGCATGTAGCACGATGTCAACACAAATAAATATTTAAAATGCCCAATAATTTTGCAGGGAGATTTTGAATGGCTTTGTATTTTGAGATTTTAAATATTTATTCGGGGATTTCGGCATGCAGCACGATATCGACCCGAATAAATATTTAGAATGCCCTCAATCTTATGGGGGATTTTGAAATACATTTTTGCTACATAAGAGATTTCAAAACATATAAAAAGCATGTATTAATAGATATACACATAATACTTTGATTATTGTATAGTATATCGGTCATGATATTTCTTTAAATATCAACCGTTGATCGGTGGCATGGACATTTGATTATTCAGATCATAATAATAAGCTCCTCCTTGAAATACCTTCTCAATGATGAAGGGCCCCTCCCAGTTGGATACAAATTTACCACCGATTTTTGGATGTGGGATGATTGGCCTTCTCAGCACCAGGACTAACTCTCATTCTTAAAATGACCGAGGACGCACCATCCGATCAAAGGACTTTGTCATCCTCGCTCGGTAAATCTTCAGGTTCTGTTGAGCTTGCATTCTGACTTTAACGAATGCATTGAAGTCATTCATTATCAACCGAGCATTTTGTTCTTAAGTAAGCTTATTCTAGATTGCTATTCGAAGTGATGGTAGTTAAACTTTAAGTGGAAATACTGCTTCAACTCTGAATACCAGTGAATAAGTAGTGGCTTTGATTAGCGTTTTATAAATTGTACGATACGCCCATAGTGCTTCTGTCATCTTCGTATGCCACTCTCTTTTATTTTTAGTGAGAATTTTCTTCAACAATTTCACCAACATCTTGTTGAAGGCCTCCACCAAGCCATTTGCTTTTGAATTATATATTGGCGAATATTGCCAATCGATCTTATGTTGATCAACAAATTTGTAGATTTTTGTACTCTTGAATGCAGCATCGTTGTCTGAGATTTTGCGGTGTGGCACACCAAATCTATATACGATGTTATGGGTGAAGAAGTTGATCAGATGCTCGGATGTGACTTCTTTGAATGGAGCCGCTTCTACCCACTTCAAAAAGTAGTCTGTTGCTCCCAGAATAAAGCGGTGTCCAGCTAAAGATGGTGGATCTATCGGCCCAATTATATATGTGCCCCAACATTCAAATGGCTAAGATGTAACTATAGGGTTCAGTGGATTTAGCGGTTGATGTATAATGTCACCGTGGATCTAACGTTCATTGCACCTCCTAGGGTGGTCAATGCAATCCCTAACTATTGTCAGCCAATAGTAATCCATTCTCTTGATTTTAGCAGCCATTTTGGGACCTGACTGATGTGCACCACAAAGTCCTTCATGGACTTCTACTACTACTTATCAGCTTCTTAGTCCCTAGGCACCTTAGCCACATCTAATCAAAAGCTCGACGATAAAATATGTTATTGACAAACGCGTATTGTAATGCCCTTTTTGGAATTTGTGCAGCTATAGATTTATCTGTTGGGAGTTTTCTTACTTTGAAATAGTTGATGAAGGGTTGCCTCCAATTGCCACCTTCCTCAACATCGAGGCATTACAACCACGATTTCGACATCTATTAGTTTTACGTCTCTTGACTATATGACATTCTTTTTGTTTATTTTCAATAATGATTTGTTGGGGAGGCTGAGGATCAACCAAGGTTGCATCATGCTGGCTTAAATCTAGTATTCCCTTTGCCTGCGGAAATTGTAAGATTGCCGGCTCTTAAGACCCGACGGCCGTGAACCATAATTGGTATAAACATCTCCTCGTCGGTGTTTGCCACATCCTTGGCTAATTTGGTTAGGCAATCTGCCTTGA
Organism: Dendrobium huoshanense; assembly: GCA_016618105.1. Lineage (NCBI taxonomy): Eukaryota > Viridiplantae > Streptophyta > Magnoliopsida > Asparagales > Orchidaceae > Dendrobium > Dendrobium huoshanense. The sequence continues at coordinate 48,683,098 of CM028343.1, read as the reverse complement.
CATTTTGATCTCGAGGAACTCGGGCTTTTCTAACACCTGTCACTTACTTCAGAAGCTTGAGAGCTCGCCGGTGATAATGGGTCAATTCAAATTTAACAACCTTGTAAATGCCGAGGACCTGATTTATCTCAAGTTGAGAATCGCCAAGATTTGAAGATTTTGGATTCTGACATCGATCGCAATCTTCAGTCCTTTTATTAGAGCTATTCGGATTCATAGTTGTTCAGAGGTTCAGTCAAAGTGAATGAAAATCTCATTATGCCTCCCTTAGGTGTTACGAAAATGAGACCGATGCCGGCTCGGGCCCTTGTAAGATTTGGAGATCGGGCAGGTTTAATCAACGATGCCCCATCGAAGTACATCTCCCAAAATGGTAATTTTTTATCTTCCTCGACTTGTATAATTTGCTCATTAGGCAAATCTTCGTGGAGTGGAGAGTATGCTAAGATTGGATGTGCAGCGAGAAAATCTGCCAAAGTTTGTCTTTTAACTGCCTTTTGTAGCATGTACGTGATATCAAACTATAGTAGTATTATTGCCCACCTAGTGAAATGACCTGTCAATGCTAGCCTTGTCATCAAGAACTTCAGCAGATCGATCTTTGATATTAACGTAACCTTATGATAGAGCATGTAATGGAGTTTCTGAACTGCGAAAATCAACGCTAGGCAATGCTTCTCAATTGGAGAATAGCGGATTTCTGCTCGAATCAACATCTGACTGATGTAGTATAGTGCATTTTCCTTGCCTTTCTCATTATACTGGGCTAACAGTGCTCTAAGGTACTCTTTTAATTCCGTTGTGTACAATATAGGATGTTTCCCCGGAATTGGCGCTGCAAGATGGGAGGATTTAATAAGTATCTCTTGATACTGTCAAATGCTTATTGTCACTCTTCGTCCCACTTGAAACAAACATTTTTCTTCATTAATTTTGAGAAGGGCTGGCACCTACCTGACAGATTCGATGCTGAATGAAAGACAGTTGTCGTTGCAAAGAACCAAATTGGCGGAGATTTCTTGGAGGAGGCATTTTTATAATTGCCTTGATCTTATTGGGGTCGTTCTCGATTTTTCGGCGGCGAACGATATATCCAAGAAATGTCCTTAAGGGTACCCCAAATGCACACTTGAGGGGGTTTATCTTCAGATCATATTTTCTGATCATCTCGAATACGATTCTTAGATCATTTAAGTGGTCCTTACGATCCATGCTCTTGACGATAAGATCATCTACATAGCACTCGCCTTCCGATGTATTAACTCATCAAAAATACGCGTCATCGCTCGCTGGTAGGTGGCACCCGCATTCTTCAGGCCAAAGGGCATGACCATATAGCAGAAAAAACTGATGGGCGTTCTAAATAATGTGTGCTTTTCATCTTTATGTGTCATCTTAATTTGATTGTATCTTGATGATCCTTCCATAAATGAGAACATATCATAGTTGGAAGTGTTATCCACTAATAGCTCTGACACCGGGAGCGGAAAGTCATCCTTTAGGCATGCCTTATTGAGGTCCTGAAAATCGATACAAACACGAATATGTCTGTTCTTCTTCTCAGGGACGATATTGGCGATCCAATAATCATATTTTTCTTCACAAATGAAGCCTGCATCTATGAGCTTCTTAATTTCGGCAATCACCTGTTCTTCAATCTTCAATCTCATTCTCCTTGGAGCTTATTTGATGGGTGTTGCATCTGGTTTAATTGTCAATCTATGAACTGCTACATCAGGGGATAAGCCAGGTATTTTAGCGTATGTCCAGGCAAAGCTGTCCCTGAATTCACAGAGAAGTTCTTTTATTTTTTCTATTTGCTACTCAGATAGGAGGAACTAATGAAGGTTGGACGAGGGTCTTCCTCAGTTCCCAAGTTGACATCTTTTAACTCATCCATAGTAGCTGCCTGCCCACTATCTTCAAGCTTTTCTAGTGCAGGCTTGGCCTTTACGGGTTGATCGTCATAATTGTTAACTTCGTACGTCTCCTCGTCGTTGTTCTCAGGTCCGATTCCCCCGAATGTCGTTATTCGGCATGTCTCCTTATGGAGGAATTTTCGCTTGATGAATTCGATACCTTTACACGCAACTATATCCTTTTGTTATAATGGACGCGGATTCCTTCCATACTAGAGGCCCATGCTTGTATGAAGTTGCCGTTTGGTGGTAGGAATATTGATTTGCTTTCGTAACATTCTTTGAATACCTTTGGTATTAAACCTAGGTAGCCTCGTAGGTAGTAACTTTTTCGAATCAAGGAGCATATAACACCAGTCTCTATTTTCTTCTTCGCGCATTCCTATAGAATATAGTATATTCCCTAGTACAGTCCTCTTTTTAAGGGGAAGCAGATAAAGGGTGGTGAGTTCTTCAACCTTATGAACCTCGCATGGAATGATTTCCTTGAAGTGTTGCAGGGGAATACGCTTGACTACGAGTACACTATCTGAGATTGACAGACTGTCTATTCTTCTAGAGAATAACCATGCACCGTGTTCATATAGATAGAGTCGTAATCATACCGTTTGAATATTCAACCTCTCTACTCCATTCAGCCGTAAACTTGCATACTCTTCGGGATTTGGTTGGAGTGACATCATCTTCATCCATGTCACTCCCTATATGAGGCACATGTTTCTTTAATCTAGGAGGTATCACTGCTTTGGGAAGAGTTGGCGTTATCTTCTTTCTCCCCACATGCTTCTTCTCACTTTCATGTTTACGCTGCTTTGCAGCCTTTGAATTTGATATCTTAGCCTCCATGGAGCTTGACAGCTTTAGCTTGTTTGGCATGAAGTATCTGGCATCTTCATGTATCGTTACTTCATGTACTGCAAAGGGCTGGATGTCGCCAGAGATCCTTAATTCTACTCCATCCCTGAGATACTTCATACACTAGTGTAGTGTCGACGGGACAACGCCGTATTCATGCAGCCATGGGCGACGTAGTAGCTCCTTGAATGGAGTATCCACATCAATTACATGGAACTTAGCTTATGTATGAAGTTCTTCAAATAGAAGAGGGAGCATAAATGATCCAAGTATTTTCTGCTCTTTTTCGTTGAAGCCATATACCATCAACTTATCTTGCCCAAGATGTTCCACATCGAGGCAGAGTGATCTCAGTGCTTTAAGGCTCATGAAATTTATGGATGACCTGGGATCGATCAAAATCCGACTGATCATCATACCATCACTCTCCGCCGTAACATACAGTGGGCGATTGTGATCTGCCATTCCAAGCATCAAATCATCCTCAACAAAAGTAATGATTGGCTCTTTCCGAGCTTGCAAGACCTTTGTCAAGTTACGCCTAACAAAATACGCCACATTTCTTTCACAGTCCTTGAGAGCTTGGATCAAAATCTCCCGAAGATCTTTAGACATTACGAAGGCATCATATATGTTGAGTTGTGCTAGGATCTTCCTCAAGTGGGATAAGATATTGTAATCTATCCCCTTAACTGAAGCCTCTTTCTTTTTGGAGTCTTTGGGGATAATATCTTTATTGATAACTATGTTCTTCCCCTTATCTTTATTAGGAATCCCTTCTTCGGTGGACATGGCAGTACCTTGCCACTTCTCAACTGCACTTGGGCCACCTCGTCTGATTCAGACTTATTTAATGAAGTATTCTTTTCAGAGTCGGCCATTGTCATGTCTGGAGATTCACCTGTAGACTCAAAACCGTCCCCCAATTTCACCTGCTCCATTTGCGACGCTATGTCTGGATCTGAATCTTCATCATTTAGAAAACATAGATCCTCTTCTTAACTGTAGTCCATTGATGACAGCATCAAACAGGACTCAGGAGCCGCTTCTTCAGCGTATTCCTTTCTAATATCTCTGATGTCACCGAGATGACTTGTTATGTCTCCATAGAAAGGGATTCATCCTCAGCTTCTTTCTTTTCACCTATTTTGAGATTTGTCATGAAGTCAGCAAGCTTGATAGGCCTCCTGCCTGTCTGGTAATATTCGCCCAAACTATCAATGGTCTTTTGAGTTGCAGTCTTCTTCGCCTCAAGCTTCTTTGATTTTGCTTTCTTCTTGGAAGCCTTTAACTTTATCTTACCAGAATTGGATGAGCTAGTTTGGCTAGGTTGCTATTTGGAGGTGGATGCATGTGGCACAGGCAACCACTTTAAATTTAGCACTGGTTCAATAGGAGACTTTCACTTGACATCAGGAACTCCTTTTAGTTGTTTCAATATTTTTTTTGTCTTCTTGGAGATCACGTTTTCCCATTGCTCCTCTTGAATGATTCTTTTGTTATTGTTTTTTTAAGTGGGAGTACGAAAGAGGACGTCACTACCCTGGTGGACTTCTTTCTGGGATGAACTAACACATTATCTGATAACATCAACTCTCCCTTTTTATACTTCTTTTCTAGTCAGTCTTTAAAGACATATCAATCTTCAATTGAGTGATTGACTATCCGATGATACGGTTAGTAGTTTGGTTCACCACTATGTTTGGATTCTTCAGGCCTTTTACATTCTGGCAGTTTCAAACCGGCCTTGAGTGCTTGTCGGAACAATTTAGCGATACTATATATCTTAAATGAATATTCATTGTTCATTTTCTCTTTGAGGGATAGGAACGTTCTATCACCAGTTCCTGTGATTTTTCTCTAGCACTCTCTTCCACTAGAAAAGGCTCGACGTTTATCATTTCCTCTAAGCACTAGCTTTGGCTGTGGATTAGGGTTATAAGCTTGTTTTTGCTTATCATCATACTGCATTGGCTGCTTCCCTTTATCTACATTATATATTGCCCTTATGTCTTTATCAACATCATATGCCACATGTTTTCCTAAATCAGGTTTGCAAGAGAATGTGGAGTAAGCTTCACTCTTCCTGGCATCAGGTGCTTTAGCCTTTTTGGGTCTATCAGGGAGGCTTTCAGATTTTGATAAGTTTAACTTTTTAAACTTTGTCATCCTTTCCAACAGATCTTAAAAGGTAGTGATTAAAGTTATGCATAAGAAGGGTTGCATTTTATCATCATTTTTCTCGATCAACAGTTGGACTGAATGTTCTTCTTCTAGTTGCTGCTCATAGTTCATGCTGAGATTGCGCCAACGTGTTATATATTTCGTCACTGACTTATCATTTCTCATTTTATCTAAGGCGAGATTAGCAATGATAGTCTTCTTTATTGCATTGGCAAATCTTTTTACAAATGAAGCTTCTAATTTCGCGAACGTCTTTAGAGAATCATTCGGCAGCTCGGCGTACCATTCGAAAGTAGTTCCAGTCAAGCTGCTCACGAATTGCCGGAATAACATAGCATCATTACCTCCCGTGTTCCCACAGGTAGCTTTGAACTGCGCTAGGTGCTGTCTGGGATTTTTATTGCCATCAAAAGTATTGAATTTTGGTACAGAACACCCCTTTGGATACGGTACCTAGTGGTACTCTGCTGGGTATGCGCGACCTTTTCCTATGAATTTCTCTAATTGTTCAGCAGATATAATGGCTTTAATCTTTTTGCTAATTAAGCCTTCTAATTGTGCTGCGGTTATAGGCTCGAAGGTGCTCGCCACATTTTGTGGAGTACGCTGACGAGTCAGATCATCAGTCTCTTTGCCTTCTTCAAGTACACCTTTTACTTCTGAGGCTTGTGGCGCTTGGGGATTTGGAGGGTTTGCTGGAGCACTGCTCACAGTTTGCATTATGGGCTGAGCTAGCATAGGACCGACAGAAGTTGCCTTCTGTATCATCTCCATCATCGTTGTCATATGAGTCATCATCTCAATCATTTTCTCATTTAACTGAGAGATTTTTTTATCTTTTGCTCGCATTTGTCTCCTCACTTGTCTTCTCATCTCTGCAAGAGTGATAATTTCAGCGGCGAAGGGATTTTCTTTGACTTTTTCTTCCCCTTCCTCTAAGGAGTGAGCACTTCTACTGGCGACGGATCTAGCCCTGTTGTGACGTCGATAAACACGTTCATGTGGCTGTGATTGTTGGTCATCTTCATTATCAAAATCCTCATCATTGATGTGGCTGACCATGCAAACCACCTCGATTTCCATAGTGTTTTCATCATCATATTCTTCTTGTACCTGAATTTCCGAGCGACGTCGCCATTGGATTTTCGATTCTCGGTTTGGAATAAGTATTTCTTTGATCTGCGGACTGCGATCAAAATGAACTACTTCTTTGGTTGAGGTAGGCGAATGATGGGATCCCCTGGAGGACTCTTCAGGGTGTTGACCATCATTATGGTGGTTGTCATTATGGGCCTTCTTTTGGACCCATCTCTGACGAGTTCTATTGGCAGGGGTGGATCTCTGGGAGACTATTCCAGATGTCACACCCGAACTGATTCTTTCTTCAAACATCTTTTCTTTTCGAGGCTTCGACCTCCATACTTGTTTGCCTTTCTGCTGGGTCCTTTTGGCAGGGATTCTTAGACACGCGGTCCAAGTGTTATGCCCTGATGTGCTTCCCACGGAGCTTGTCGTCGATAACCTCTTCGTTCGATTATCACAACAGATGATAGCTTCTCTCTTGGAGGGGTTCTTCGGGCCTCAACAACTAGTGGCCTTTGGAACTTCTTTTTCATTAGCCCATTCTCCTTGACTGGCTTTAGTACTCGGTGTACTCTGGCAGATAGGCGTTCAGGCTCTCTTGTCTTTTGAGGGGTTGGGGTTTCAGGTCGATGCTCCCAGAATATTTGCTTGAGCTTGCCAGAAGAGGTATTTCTCTTTACCCACTCCAGGTTAGAGATCCTGTTCTGGGTAGGGATATTGATCTCAGGTTCTTGTGCTAGCAGGTTAGAGGGATGGATTGGTACTGACAGATGTTTAGCACGTAGCTCCGCATTTCTCTTCCTCCTCTGCCTTCTGTTGAGCTTTCCTCCAGATGAGGAAGTTTTAATATCGTATATCCTTAGGTGCAACAGGCTCTCTAGGTAGGGCAATGGTGTTAGCAGTCACCCCAGAAATTTTCCTTCTATCAATAACCCTTTTTGTAGTCAGGGTCTTAGGCTGGGATAATCTTTCAAAGACATAAACTCTTTTTTGTGCGATGTCCCTGGTAGTAGCTCGCGGTGTTAACAGATGTGCACGCTGTACAGTGGTTCATACAAAATTGGACCTTCCAGAAAGCTCTTCAGAATTTACGCTGCACACAGGAACTGTTGCAGCCCTTGCAGTAGCTGCTGAGAATTCGAGCCCACCAAAGTGAATGGTAGCTCTAGTATTTCCAATTTATATGAGCGTTTGCCAGTTGAATCCTAGCTCTTCGCCCTAATTGTTAACAGATGAGCATGCTGTAAAGTGGTTCATACAAAATGGGACCTTCCAGAAAGCTCTTCAGAATTTACGCTGCACACAGGAACGGTTGCAGCCCTTGCAATAGCTGCTACGAATTCGAGCCCACCAAAGTAAATGGTAGCTCCAATATTTCCAATTTATATGAGCGTTTGCCAGTTGAATCCTAGCTCCTCGTCCTAATTGGACAGTCATCAGGGTGTCCTGCATTTCCATTCTGCATAAATGAAAGGTAAGGGTTAGTAATTAAAATTTATACATCATCCCATACTTTTAAACTGTAGAACAAATAACAGGAGGAAAATTAAATAGAATTAAAAATCCTGCTAGATGAATTTCAATTGAATCTTGTTAAAGATTTATTTTAGAAAATTTAAAATTTTAGTCCATATGGATTTGCTTGCTACTATAACCTATAAATAACTAGCTAGAGATAGAAAGAGAAATTAGTCCACAGCGGAGTCTCTAGAAATCTGTTGGTTCCGCAAGCCCCTATAATTAATTACCCCACCCGATCACAAGAGAGAACTTTCCATTAAGACTAGTTGTCAATCAAATATGTAGAGATACTTAGTATCTAACATATAATAGCAGCTTATGTCTTTAGAATGGTTGGAGAATTTGAAGATTTGATATTTAAAATAGAAATTTTTACATCTTGCACTTAAAGGGGATGATGGGGGAATGGATGATGGACCCGATCAAGATCCCATGGTTCCATCATCCCGGGCCATCATGGTCCCTAGTCTATTTAGTTAGAGGAGGTAGTCGACCCAACCTAAAGGAAGGATCCTTGTTGGCAGCCATAGGTTGCTTCGTCCAAGGGAACCTTGTAGACTTGGGGGGAGGGGGAGTGTTTGTCTAAGGTGACAAATTTGAATCCACCTTAGCTAACAGAGGGCTTTGTGCCCTATCGATCATATCCTATTGATTCATATCTCAAGGATTTGATGTCACTAAGAAACATATTAGCTTTGGCCATAACCGCTATCTTGTGGTGCCATTTGGCGGCAAAATCACTTGGTTGAGAAGGCCCCCGGGTCATAACCGTTTATCCTACGGTGCCATTTGGCGGCAAAACTGCTAGTTAGAGGGCACGTACCAACGTCCTTACTGGCAGGAGACTATTTGAGAATAAATCCTAGTGATATTTTCAACTAGGCATTACTTCTGTGTGAGCTGAAGTAAATTTTAATTTGTCCACCCCGGTAAACTATTGTAGAGGGTGGATGGATTTTTCTTTAAGTGATTTGATGAATAATTTCTTTTTTTTAAAACCTCTGAATTTGATATCTTTTTTGGAGTTTTTAGATTATCTCGGATATTTGGATGGAATTTGGAATATTTGAAATGGATCCCTTCGACTGAGATTTACATTCAACAAGGTCATCATCAGAGTGTTTAGGGTCATTTTCATTTGTGGATTGAATCATGTCGACAGAGGATTGGGTTTCGTAGGTTTTATGCATTTGTTTGGGAATTTTCTTTATTGAAGGTCTTGAAAGCCCAATATGAATCTATAAAATAAATATCACGGTCGACCTCGCGACCGTATATTTATTTAATGGTTCGACTCGTGTCGACTCTTACCTACCTTCATAGAAGGATCGGGCTCAAACTTGGGTTTATTTACTGACCCGCGCAGCATCCCTAGACGTCACGTGTGTTCCCATAACATGCTCGTCGGGGCCCATGTGGGTGTTTGGGGGGCATTTTATAATTATTTATTGGACCTTGTCAACTTCTATTTACTTGCTTAGGAGGATCATGTTTAAATTTAATGACCCGTGTAGCATCCCTAGACATCACGTGTGTTCCTACAACACGGTCGTTGGGGCCCATGCAGGTATTTGATTGCATATGTCATTCTGTGTACCTATGTGTATTCATATTATAGTGCATGTGCGGGGATATTTTGAGATATTTTAGTTGTGTAGGTAACTGTCATTTGAATGCACACAACATTCCATTTGAGAACTTATATATGCCTTCTGTCCGCTAATATGAGTGTTGTGGATCCGGTGGCGTGGCATCGTGCTTCAACGGCCCGTGGTTCTTCTACTGATTCCCTTCTTTTATTTACAGGTGAATCGTAGCGCTATTATCTGGATGTCATGAGGCACCTCATTATCTTGATGTTGACTCCCTTTTCTCGTTATCGGGAGATCTTTATTGAAATCAGTGATTGATGCCTTGAAATGAACTACTTTCAAGATCTACACTGTAGTAAACGTCTACAAGATGTAACATCCATAACTACATAGTTGGCCTTCAAAATGAATAGAGGTATCTGGGTGCACTTGTCATTTCTAGTATTCGTGAATGTCATAATTATTTTCTTCCCAAGTATAGAACCAAAAAGAAAATTTGGAACACTAGGAAGCTTAGTTCAAATTTGCTCAAACATCTCCTCCATTCTTATAGGAGGTGTCCTTCTCATGGGAGGATTTTTTCCGAGCAGGTACTTGTACTCCTTGGTTGAACATCGTTGGCAAAGGCGGTACCGTAGCATTATTGGTCTAATATGAATGTATAAAATAATTTCAGGTGTCTTCCTTTCAATCTACAGGAGGACCACTGCTTGTACAGCAAGTCGTCTTTCATTAATTGCAAGTGTTACCATCTCCATTTACAGGCATTGTTGTTTTTGTTGGGGATTTCATTAGTACATGTGGGAGACGCATATGCATTTTGCAACTATTTGTTGTCCTTGCAAGTATTGTGCATTTGACTTCGTAGGGAATGTTGTGGGACTCCGTTGTATTCATTGACATTATTCTTTATGTACCTTGTCTTATGTATTTATAGGTTTAGATGATTGATGCTTTGCTTGTGATTGTTCAGATGCTGTGAATTGACTATTGTTCATTGCTTGTATGCATCGAGGTTTTGTTCGTCACGAGTCCCCTGCTTACTTGCATATATTCATTTGGATGCATCATATTATTATTTGGCACTTGAATTTTGATCTTGATTGTGTATTTTAGAGTTTAAGGTTCAATTTCTTGTAGCTCAATTCAAGTCCAAGTTCTATGCATTTCAGTTCACGTGCAGGGCCTTTGTTGTTCAAATTTGATCTCTTGCTTTTCACATATTCTCTATATTTTGTCCAAGTTCATTGTACTTGTGTTCAGATACAGGTCCTCTACACATTTGGTTTGAGTTTTATGCATTCATGTTCAAGTACGAGTCCTCTGTATTGCTGCTCAAGTGAGGTATTCTTATTGTTCAAGCTTTGTACACTTCAGCAAAAATTTCGGCAACATCCTGGCATATCCCCCTTTTGGTGGAAATGTAGTAGAGCTGGGCCTTCCCACCACGCTACTTGAGCGTGTATGGTAGGTGTCCTTAGACACCACGACCGTGTATCTTTTCATCCCACCACACTACAAAAGCGTGTATAGTACCCGTACGAGAACACTAGTGGCTTTCCCCACCACGCTACAAGAGCGTGTATAGGGCTTACCCACCTCGTCGTATGTGTCGCATCGGGCTCCCTCCTACCGTGCCACGAGAACGCGTATAGGTGGTTCTCTGGTCTGCCGCAAACGTCGAAAATGGGATTTAGAACGTTATACCTTTCGTAGTAGTCGTCGACGGTGCTGATGTTGAGGTCGAGGCAAGAGGTCTCGTGGTACTCGAGGTCGTCCCTACCACGCTACAAGAGCGTGTGTAGGGCTTACCCGCCTCGTCGCACCTGTCGCACCGAATTCCCCCCCCCCCCCCCCACCATGCTACAAGAGCGCGTATAGGAGGTCCACCGGCGCGACAAGCGCGTTGATGGCGAGATTTGGAACTTTATACCTTGTGTATGAGTCATCAGCGACTATTTTGGCTCGTGGATCAAGGCAAGGGAGGAGCAGACACCCTTTTTTTTAAATTAACATCAATTATAATTAATTATTAATTATAATTATTCTTAATTAATTATATTTATTTATAGTTAATTATAATTAATTAGAGTAATTAATTATATTTATCTGTAATGAATTAGAAGTTATTAATAATAATTAACTTTAATTAATTAATAATAATTAACTTTAATTAATTAATAATAATTAATTGTAATTAATTAAAAATAACAATTATAATTAATTAATATTGATTTTAATTAAATTAATTTAATCATTTAATTAGAATTAACTATAATTAATTATAATAACTATAATTAATTAAAATAATTGTAATTAAAATTAATTAATTCCTCTCTCCATCTACTCTCTTTGGTTCGGCAGATTTACTGGATTTCGCCGAAGTAGCCCGTGAAAGGGGAAAGTTACCTCCACAGCAAGCGAGCTCCCATTCTGGCTCCCGATAAAAGTGTCGCGACTTCCGACATGACAGGAAGGTCAAGTTGTCGAAGGAGCATAGTCGAACAACCACGAAGAAGCCGAAGAAGCGCTCGCAAGGGCGAAAGTTATCTTCTCAACGAGTGAGCTCCCGTGTTGCCTTCGATCCGGCCAGAAGGGAACGTCTTCGAAGGAGCAAAGTCGATCGGCATCAAAGGAGTCGGAGAAGCTTCGGTTTATTTCTGAGATTTGGCCGAAGAAGCGCGCGAATGGGAGAGAGTTGAGAGCAGATGGGGGAGGGAGATTTGATCTTGGATAGGTAAACCGAAGAGCAGAGACTTTGGTCTCATTTTAAAACCAAGAAAGATCGTGGAGGATGGCGTCGGACATGTGAAGTACGTACGAGGCACGTCGTCGAGGATTTGTGCGAGATTTCTGCAGTCGTGTGGAGTTCGGTGTTGTGATGTCGATCAGGTACGTTAAAAAAAAAATTGCCTTCGGTACACGGGTCAACACAAATGAAACTTAAAGGATATAAAAGGGGAGGAGTCGGAGCTAGGCTTTGGGAACAAATTTTGATTTGTAAATTTATCTGCAAATTGATTTTTCAAAATTGATAGGCTTACAGATTTGTGTGTGTTGAGTCTAGTAATTAGGTTGTTAAGCCTAAGTTAATGTCCCAAAGGCTACCAAGAGGGGGGTGAATTGGTAGTTTAAAAAATTTTAAGCCCTCTTTTAAAATTATGTTGAACCGAAATAAAAATTGTTTCTTTTAAGTTTTGTAGAAAAAGTTTTTCAACCACAGAATTTTTAAGACTTAAAAAATAAAATGCGGAAACATAAAAACTGTAAAGTAAATGACACCAGATTTATAGTGGTTCGGTTTATAACCAGACCTACATCCACTCCCCGGAGGCACCCTCCGAGTATTGCACTAATACCACAAAGTGACTCTCCTTTTGCACCCACAGCAAGGCGGAGAAGCCTTTACAACACACTCTTTTCACCACAACCCGGTGCGGCAGAGAACCGTCGTCCTTTTACACAATCCCCAGTGTTGGCAGAGAACCGTCCGTCCTTTCACACTCTCCTAGTGTGGGCAGAGAACCCTTCCGTCCTTTCACACTCTCCTAGTGTGGGCAGAGAACCCTATCGTCCTTTCACACTCTTCTAGTGTGGGCAGAAAACCCCACAGCTGTTCACACTCTCCAAGTGTAGGAAGCGATCCTTTCGGCTATTCACACTCTCCAAGTGTCGGCAGCGAACCGGATCTCCTTGACAGATCTTCTCACAAGAAACATAGAAGGAAGAAAGAAAAGAGTGAAGTAATCCCAATTCACAAGTAGAGATTCTTACCTTTAAACTCCAAGTGAAGCCTTCACGCTCCAGTGGTAGGAATCCTCCTTTGAATGCACTCTCACACTCTCTCCTTAGATATTCTCTCAAGAGGCACGAAGATCAAATGAAAAAGAGATTGGGTGGCAGTCTAATTTGGACTATTTATTCAAAAGACAAGAAAAATCGTCCAAAAATTGTAAGTTTTCAATTCTGTACGCAGTTGATCGTCCCGTACGATCGTGGATCGTCCTAGACGATTTTACTTAAACGCTTTGAAACGACCCTATTTGTATATGTGTACGAAATGTCTTCTTACACACTGATCGTCCCGTACGGACGAACTCGAGACGAACGGTTATTACTAGGTCGGTCTAGAAAACTGTTGAAAACCGTTCTAAGTCAGTTAATCGTCTGGACAAAAATTGGTTCGTCTGGACGAAATTTTTATAGAGAGTAGATCGTTTTCTGACAATAATTAATTTCGTCTGGACGAAAATTTTACAGAGACCAGATCGTCCTAGACGATAATTAAGTTCGTCTAGACGATAATTAAGTTCATCTAGACGAAAATTTTACAGAGAGCAACTCGTTTTCTGACGATAATTAATTTCGTATGGACGAAAATTTTACAGAGACCAGATCGTCCTGGACGATAATTAATTTCGTCCCGGACGAATAGGACTTAGAAAATTTTTCAAGCCAGTTCATATTCGTTCTATGTGCTCAATAGGAGATAACTGTCTGATCGTCCCGTACGATCTGATATCGTCCCGTACGATCAGTATAACTTAAATATGATCTCCTTATGTGTGTGTGTATGTTTTTATTCACTCAATTACAATCACTCCCTTTCAAATTTAATTAAAAGAAAAATACAAGCTTCAAATTCACAAAGTATCTCATGTTGAATTTGATTTGAAGTTTTCGTAGTCTGGAGTCTGATTTTCCTGAAATGTTAGTACACACAAGAGCAAATACAAATCTTCTAAAATTGTTAGGAGATAACTACACATTTGAACAATAATATTTGGAATCATCAAAACTATACAAGTTGCAAAAATGTAAAGCATGCAAATAGCAACTATTTTAACAATCTCCTCCTTTTTGATGATGGCAAAACAATTATTGTTTGTATGATTTCAATTTAAACAAATCTCCTAAACTCCCCCTGAATTGATGAATACATGAAAATAAGGAGGCATTTTGAACCAAATAACAAAAAAAAAAAAATTGTTTTTCAAAAATTTTTTTTAACAAAATTACAAAGTTAAACACAAAACTAAAATGCAAACAAAACAATTAAAACAAAACAAAACATACAAACACAATAAAAACAAAACATACAAACACAATAATTTTTCCCCCTTTTTGACAACAACAAAAAGTGAAGAAGAAATAGACAAGAAATATAAGTAATCATATAAAATTCATTTGAAAATTTAATCTAAATGGTGATTGTCATAAGGTATGCAATCTAAAACTAATAACATTAAGTCAATCATAGAAATTCATAGAATTTAAGAAGTGATATAACATTATAAGTAAAAAAAATTTATCAAAGACATGATTCAATTTAGACATTCGAATATAAAAAATCATTACAAGAGAGATGTATAAAAATTCTATATTTCAAAGTTCAATAGAATATAAATGAACATAAGATCAATTTGAATTAAGAGATTGAAAGAATTTGGAAAGAAGAGAATTACCACATGTGGCGCTTTGCGCATCTTTTTCAAATTTTTGGGCACATTTTTGTGCATCTTTTGACATTGGGCTAATTTTGTCTCTTTTTCATATTTGTGAACCTTTGCGCATTCCTTTTGATTTTTGTACTCTTTGTACAATTTTCAAGAGTAATTGAGACCAAATCTTTCCAAAATCAATAATCTAAAATTTCAAATATTTCTAAGTGCATAAATATCACTTGAGCATTGAAATACAAAATAAGAAAACATCTATATTGCAATAATAATATTAATTTTTATGTAGTCTAAATGAATAGACATGAATTTAAAAGTTCTAATTATAACAATTTATAAACAACTTTTAAATTTAGAAAGACTAAATTTTCTAATGTAATTAATCTCAAATTACAATCTAATTTAAGCACAATTAAGATTAAATAAGACTAATGAAATTCATAAAAATTAACCACATTCCAAAAACAAACCAAATTTGAATCAAGTACAACATGCATTGATATTAATGAAAAGGATTACATATTCATTTCATAATATTAAAACAACTAAGAAAATATAAATATTAATGTTGCAAAATTATTTTTATTTGAGCATTTAAATCAATAACACCAAGCCTTGTTCTTAATGTACTGAAGGTATCAAAGGCTAAAGGTTTTGTAAAAATGTCTGCAAGTTGATTTTCAGTTGAAACATGTGTGAGTTCAATTTCTCCCTTGGATACATGATCCCTTATGAAATGATGCCTTATGTCAATGTGTTTGGTTCTAAAATGTTGAATAGGATTTTTGGAAATGCAAATAGCACTAGTATTGTCACAATAAATTGGAATAGTGCTTATAGTTAATCCTAAATCAATCAATTGTTGTTTTAACCAAAGTATTTGTGCCACACAACTTCCTAATGCAATGTATTCTGCTTCTGCAGTAGAGTTTTCTACTAGACCATGAAACTAATGAATTTCCAATAAATTGACATGTTCTAGAAGTGCTTTTCCTATCCACTCTACAGCCTGCAAAGTCAGAATCTGAGTATCCAATAATTTCAATGTATTCTGCTTCTGCAGTAGAGTTTTCTACTAGACCATGAAACTAATGAATTTCCAATAAATTGACATGTTCTAGAAGTGCTTTTCCTATCCACTCTACAGCCTGCAAAGTCAGAATCTGAGTATCCAATAATTTCAAATGAAGAGCTAAACATAGGATACCAAATCCCTAAGTTTTGAGTTCCTAGTAAATATCTTAAAATCCTTTTCACTGCTGTTAAATGTGATTCTTTTGGATCTGATTGAAATCTAGCACATAAGCAAACACTGAACATAATATCTGGTCGGCTAGCAGTCAAGTAAAGTAAATATCCAATTATCCCTCTAAATTTTTTTTTATCAACAGATTTTCCCTTAAGATCCTTATCCAACTGAACTGAGGAACTCATTGGTGTACTAACAGGTTTAGCATTGTCCTTTTCATATTTTTTGAGGATGTCCTTAATATATTTAGTTTGACTAAGAAATGTACCTTAATCAAGTTGCATAATGCTAAATCCTAGAAAGTAATTTAAATCTCTCATTAGACTCATTTCAAATTCACTACTCATTGTTTTAGAAAAATCATCACAAAGATTTTTATTTGAAGATCCAAAGATGATGTCATCCACATAAATTTGAACAATGAGTATATCCTTTCCAAATTTCCTTAAAAAGAGAGTTGTATCCACACTTTCTTTTTCAAAAGATCTTTCAAGTAGGAAGGTGCTCAACCTCTCATACCAAACTCTAGGTGCCTGTTTCAATCCATATAATGACTTTTTTAACTTGAAAACATGATTTGGGTATTTAGAATTTTCAAAACCTGGAGGTTGTTCTACAAAAACATCTTCCTCAATTACCCCATTTAAAAAGACACTCTTGACATCCATTTGAAATAATTTAAAACCTTTAAAACAGGCAAAGGCTAGTAAAACCCTAATTGCTTCAAGTCTAGCTACAGGGGCAAAAGTCTCCTCAAAATCAATTCCTTCAATTTGATTATATCCCTTAGCAACTAATCTAGCCTTATTTCTAATGACTACTCCTGAGTCATTCATTTTATTTTTGAACACTCACTTGGTTCCAACAACACTTTGATCTTTTGACCTTGTAGTTAATTCCCAAACTTTATTTATTACAAATTGATTTAACTCTTCTTGCATGACCAATATCCAAAATTCATCAGAAAGTGCTTGATCAATATTAATGGGTTCTATTGTTGAAATAAAGGCTGAATGATTGACTTCCTTGTTTAATCCACGCCTAGTTCTAACACCCTCACTAGGTTCACCTATAATCAATTCTCTTGGATGGTTTTTAGAAAATCTCAAATCTCTAGGCAAAGGGTTTTCTCTTTCCACATTTTCTTCCATTTTTAATCTATCAATCTTTTAGGAGTTTTCTTCAATCTCTTCTTCAACAACATTTGGCTCTTCCAAATTTTCACATTCATCAAATACAACATGTGTGGTTTCTTCAATGACTAAAGTTCTTTTGTTGAATACCCTATAAGATTTTCCAACACTTGAATATCCAACAAAAATTCCTTCATCTGATTTTGGATCAAATTTTCCTAAGACAGATTTTCCATTATTATGTATGAACACCTTACAACCAAATACATGCAAATGAGACAAATTAGGTGTTCTACCCTTTAGCAACTCATAGGATGTTTTATTCAAATTTGATCTCACATTCACCCTATTCAGAACATAACATGCAGTACTAACCGCCTCAGCCCAAAAATATCTAGGAAGTGAGTATTCTGCCAACATTGCTCGGGCGGCTTCTATTGATGTTCTGTTTTTCCTTTCAACTATCCCGTTTTGTTGAGGGGTTCTAGGTGTAGAAAAATTATGATCAATCCCTTTTTCTTTACAGAAATTTTCAAATCTTTCATTTTTAAATTCTCCTCTATGATCACTTTGTATAGAAATTATTTGTCCCTAGTTTTCTTTGAATCCAAGTAGAAAAATTTCTGAATTCCTCAAACGATTCACTCTTATGAAAAAGAAATCTAACCCAAGTGAATCTTGAGAAATCATCCACTATAACAAATCCGTATACCTTCCCTCCTAGACTTACAGTTCCTACAGGTCCAAAAAGATTAATGTGTAAAATTTCTAAAGGTTTACTGGTCCTAAGATCTTTATTGTACTTAAAAGAGGGCTTCAGTTGTTTTCCTAATTGACATGCATCACAAAGGTGGTCCTTAGTAAAGTCTAATTTTGGTATACCTCTCACTAAGTTCTTTTGGGTAATTCTTCTAAGGTTTTTCATACTAGAATGACAAAGTCTCCTATGCCAAAGCCATGATTCATCAGAAATAGTTTTCATACAAAAAGCAGTAGGAGATTGAATACAATTTAAATTTAGCATGTAAACATTGTTTACCCTTTTTCCATTTAAAATATTTTTCCCATTTAGGCTTATTATGCAGCTATTTGGTAAAAAATTTACATTATAGCCCTTATCACATAGCTGACTTATGCTTAATAAATTATGTTTTAAGCCTTCAACTAATAATACATTGTCTATGAAAAAGTTTTTCAAATTTCCAATCATACCTGATCCAATCACTTTCTTTGTAGTATTATCTCCAAGTGTAACCTTGCCTCCACTCCTGGCTTCCAGCGTTATGAATTGAGCAGTATCTCCAGTCATATGCTTTGAACATCCGCTGTCCAGGTACCATATGCTCTCACGAGGTCTTGTGTGAGAGCACTCCTGTAAAATTATCAAATGTTAGACCTGGGAACCCAAACAAGTTTGGGTTCATCTTTATGAAATTTATAATCAGATGCATGTATGATATGTCTAGGTTTATGCATCTTAGTTCTCCACACCAAATTAGTTTTTATCTTTAAAGTGCAGGTGTGAGATATATGTCCCAAAAATCCACAATTATTACATTTAACATTAGAAAAAATATTCCTATGTTTTCTTCTATATGATTGTCTTCTAAGGGATTTCATGAATTTAGGATAATATTTAGGATTTGTAAAATCTTCAAGTTTAGGGGGGTTCCTATTATCCTCGAGAGCTCTTATTGTGAGTTTAAAATGAATTCATATATTCCAAGATTCGATTGGTATAATTGATTCTATATGTCTTGCTCTCAGATTCATCCTTAAAATTCTTAAATTCTTTTTCAAGTTCAGCATAGGATGATTTTAAATTCTCAAAATTCTTATTCAAGTCATCATATTCATCAAAAAGTTTCATGTGGTTGTTATCTATTAATGCATGATCTTTCCTAAGGATTTCATGTTCCTTCTTAAGTTCTTCTAATTCAAAACTTACACTAGCATGTATCTTTTTCATTTTCCTATATGCATCATGCATGTGTTCAGAAACTTCAAATAATTCATCATAAGTTAAGTCACATACCTCTTCTTGATCTGATTGATCAACATTATCTGCCATCAAGCAAAGGTTGGTGACTTCTTCTTCTTTTTCAGTCTCAGATGAATCTGAAGCTGAGTCCACCCAGAAAGCTCTTTGAAACTTTTTCTTGCCGTTCTTTACCATTGGTTTTTCCTCTACCTTCTCCTTGCTAGGAGTGGCTTTGAGTTTTGGGCATCAGTCTTGATATGACCTGGTTTCCTGCATTCATAACAAATCACTTCATTAGAAACCTTGTCATTTCTGTTATACTTACCTCTATTTCATTGCTGGCGTCTCTTCTGCTTCCTCTTTAAAAAGCTTCTGAATTGTCTAGTCATCAATGCAATATCGTCTTCATCCTCAGGTTGTGAGTGTTCACTCTCTGACTCTTCCACCTTTAGTGCAATATTCTTGTCCTTTCGTGATTCACTTGCATCAATCTTTCTTTGACTTACTCCTTGCTCATAAGCAATGCGTGAACCAAAAAGATTGTCAATAGAATAAATGTTTAGATCTTTAGACTCTGTAATTGCAGTAATTTTAGCATCATAAACAGTAAATAAACAACGAAGAATCTTATTGACCATTTTAGCATTAGTTAATTCCCTACCAAGTGCATGCAAAGAAGTGACAATTTGTGTGAATCTTGTGTACATTTCTGAAATAGATTCATTTGGTTTCATGCGAAATAATTCATAGTCATGTAACAAGATATTGAGTCTTGATTGCTTAACCTCATTTGTCCCTTCATAAGTTATACAAAGTCTATTCCATATGTCTTTTCCGCTTTTGCAAGTGAAAACCCGCATGTAATCTTCAGATTTTAAAGCACAAAAGAAACTATTTAAACATTTGGCATTTAATTGTGCTAAGTCACGTTCTTCTATAGTCTAATCTGCATAAAGTATTTCTACCCTAACTCCATCAACTAATCTAGTTGGTTTTGTGTAACCTTCCTGGACTAGCATCCACATGCGATAATCAAGTGACTGTAAGAAAGTAGACATGCGTGTTTTCCAAAAATCAAAAAGAATATTGTCAAACAGTGGAGGTCTAGTGATAGAGTAACCCTCAGGTGTGTTTCGGTTTCCAAATGTAGCCATCTACGTTAATCAAAAAGTAGTTCAAACTTATGATTTTGAAACGACGATCTGATACCACTTGTTAAGTCTAGTAATTAGGTTGTTAAGCCTATTTAATATCCCAAATACTACCAAGAGGGGGGTGAATTGGTAGTTTAAAAAATTTTAAGCCCTCTTTTAAAATTATGTTGAACCGAAATAAAAATTGTTTCTTTTAAGTTTTGTAGAAAAAAATTTTCAACCACAGAGTTTTTAAGACTTAAAAAATAAAATGCGGAAATGTAAAAACTGTAAAGTAAATGACACCAGATTTATAGTGGTTCAGTCTATAACCAGACCTACATCCACTCACCGGAGGCACCCTCCGAGTATTGCACTAATACCACAAAGTGACTCTCCTTTTGCACCCACAGCAAGGCGGAGAAGCCTTTACAACAAACTCTTTTTACCACTATCCGGTGCGGCAGAGAACCGTCGTCCTTTTACACAATCCCCAGTGTTGGCAGAGAACCGTCCGTCCTTTCACACTCTCCTAGTGTGGGCAGAGAACCCTTCCGTCCTTTCACACTCTCCTAGTGTGGGCAGAGAACCCTACCGTCCTTTCACACTCTCCTAGTGTGGGCAGAGAACCCTACAGCTATTCACACTCTCCAAGTGTAGGAAGCGATCCTTTCGGCTATTCACACTCTCCAAGTGTCGGCAGCGAACCGGATCTCCTTGACAGATCTTCTCACAAGAAATCTAGAAGGAAGAAAGAAAAGAGTGAAGTAATCCCAACTCACAAGTAGAGATTCTTACCTTTGAACTCTAAGTGAAGCCTTCACGCTCCAGTGGTAGGAATCCTCCTTTGAATGCACTCTCACACTCTCTCCTTAGCTATTCTCTCAAGATGCACGAAGATCAAATGAAAAAGAGATTAGGTGGCAGTCTAATTTGGACTATTTATTCAAAAGACAAGAAAAACTGTCAAGTTTTTGGTTCTGTACGCAGTTGATCGTCCCGTACAATCGTGGATCATCCTGGACGATTTTACTTAAACGCTTTGAAACGACCCTATTCGTATATGTGTACGAAATGTCTTCGTACACACTGATCGTCCCGTACGAACTAAGTTCGTCCGGTACGAACGGTTATTACTAGGTTGGTCTAGAAAACTGTTGAAAACCGTTCTAAGTTGGTTAATCGTCTGGACGAAAATTGGTTCGTCTGGACGAAATTTTTACAAAGAGCAGATCGTTTTCTGACGATAATTAATTTCGTCTGGACGAAAATTTTACAGAGACCAGATCGTCCTGGACGATAATTAAGTTCGTCTGGACGAAAATTTTACAGAGAGCAACTCGTTTTCTGACGATAATTAATTTCGTCTGGACGAAAATTTTACAGAGACCAGATCGTCCTAGACGATAATTAATTTCGTCCCGGACGAATAGGACTTAGAAAATCTTTCAAGCCAGTTCCTATTCGTTCTATGTGCTCAATAGGAGATAATTGTCTGATCGTCCCGTACGATCTGATATCGTCCCGTACGATCAGTATAACTTAAATATGATCTTCTTATGTGTGTGTGTATGTTTTTTATTCACTCAATTACAATCACTCCCTTTCAAATTTAATTCAAAGAAAAATACAAGCTTCAAATTCACAAAGTATCTCATGTTGAATTTGATTTGAAGTTTTCGTAGTCTGGAGTCTGATTTTCCTAAAATGTTACTATACACAAGAGCAAATACAAATCTTCTAAAATTGTTAGGAGATAACTACACATTTGAACAATAATGTTTGGAATCATCAAAACTATACAAGTTGCAAAAATGTAAAGCATGCAAATAACAACTATTTTAACAGTGTGGGGGATATGAGAAAGTGCATTGTAAGATTTTTTTTATTTAAAAATGAATTTTAAGTAAAAAAAATTATGATTGGATAAATTTAAATTCTATAGATTGATATTAATGATCATGATTTTGATATGACTAAAACGAGAAAGTTTGTCCAATTGCAAATTATTATTGAGGTAAGATATTCAATATCTAACTCCACAAGCAAAATTACTTTAGTCTTCTGTATTTAAATTTTATATGTAATTTAGAAAAGTAATATATTAGAAAATTCGATTTGTGAATTTCTCTGCAAATTGATTTTGGTTCAAAGTTGATAGGCTTAGAGATTTCTATGAGAGATTATTTTGAGGGAAAAGTGTATTTTAAGATTATTTTGATTTAGAAATGAATTTTAAGTAAAATTTTATGTGATTTGAGAAATTTAAATTTTGTAGTTTATTTAATGAAGATCATGATTTTGATGTGATTAAAACGAGAAAGATTTTGCAATTTCCAATTCTTACTGGGGTAAGATATTCAATATCTAATTCAATAAGCAAAATTACTTTACTCTTTTGCATTTAAATTTTTTAAGTAATTTACACATATGCATGTAATGTACTAGAATTTTCTTCATATTGTAAAATGCATGTTTATGTTATAGCATTCATGATGAAATGATTATATATTGATTTTAAAATTTGTTAGTACATATTTGAAAGATTATAAGTGTATTTAACATATTTTTAAAATGATGTATTTTAAAAGTAGGATATCTTGTGTTTATAATTTGGATATTGATACAGATGTCAAGTAACTTGTTCATAATAAATAATATATGTATTTAATTGTTTAATGATGAAAACCAAATGATTTTAAGAAATGTCATATTATGTGGGATTGGTTGGTAACGTTATGTTTATGATAAACTATATAGGTGGGAAAACAGACTTTTGAGGTAAGCACCTAGGAGAAAAATAAAATTATCAGCCTTTTGATATCGATTTAAGGGGTAATTCAATAGCTTTTATATTGCGTTATACCTGATCTCTATTAAACTGTATGATGATGGCCTTTGGTCTAAATAATAACTAATAATATGTGTTCACTACCTTATGATGGCCATGTACTTAAACATTCATACATAACATATTATACGCCTAAGATAGGATAGTCTATGTTATGAAATAAATATAATAAGCAAATAAATATCATGATGTAATCAGTTTTTGTGTCAGCAAATGTACTCTTGATTAGTATAGTGCATATTATAAGTGGACTTTTAGCATCTCTTTTAAAATTTCAATGTTATGCTATGTTACTATTCAAGCAATTTTACTTTATAATTATTATAGATAATGCACATAACTATTCTATGATTATAGTTTAATCCTTATGTTCACTTCATGATTACATTATAATTATTATAGATAATGCACATAACTATTCTATGATTATAGGTCAATCCTTATATCCATCATGTTATTTTAATTGCTTGAAAATTATTTTGGCTATTTTTTATGTAGAGGAAAAGACAAAGTTGAGCCTCTGTGAGGATTAGAATTTAAATTGACCATTTTATGTTTGATGAACCTCTGTAAGACATGAAATATATTAAGGTAATATTAATGATGAAAGTTTGATGTTATGAAGGTTTGTTGTTTATTTGAAGATTTGTAGTGGAATGAATGAAAATTTTTTAGATGCTTTCGAGCAATTAAATTGGGTTAACTTATTAGATCTCCATGAGTTAGGAATCATGTAGTATAATATATTTCGATCATTTAAGTGATCAAGTTTATCACTCAATCTATTATAGTGGATAGAGTTACATAATGGGTGTTGATGACATATTAAATTACCTGAGTTATACCGACCTCTTTCACATCTTAAGTTTGACGATGAGTGGTCATTGTGGGGTCTGTTTACCTTTGTCAATCATTATTGATTGCTTATAGCTATAGTTCAAACCATCATAAGTTGGATCAAATATTTAAATTCACCCTTTGTGTTGTATAATTAACCTAGTTATGTGTTCTTTATAAAGGAACTTGATCATGCAATACAAAGGGGGGCTAAAATCTATGCAGAAATTCGAGGATATGGAATGTCAGGTCTACTTTCTCCAAACTTGAAATGTTTAATTTTCAATTTTGTTTCCAATCTAATTATACCAAAGGTGGAATTTGGTTTCCCTTTTCTTAGGTGACGCTTATCACATTACTCAACCACATAATGATGGAAGGGGAGCTATTCTTGCTATGCAACGTGCGCTAGAACAGGTATAATATGTTGTCAGATGTCAGCTCAGCCAATTGATTGTTTTCTTCTCTGATGTTTGACGCATGTGATAGTCATCACTCTTAGACTTTGTTTGGGACGGCTTTTGTGCTGCTTCTTAAAGCAGCTTTCTAGTACAAATATTTAAATTTTTATACTGAAATTACTTTAAAAAGCAACAAAAAAGCTGTCCCAAACGAAGCCTTAGATGGTTACCCAGACTTCACTATTTTTTATTTGTAGTCAGGTCTTCTTTCCAGTGATATAGACTACATAAACGCTCATGCTACATCAACTCCTCTTGGTATTGTTCCCTTGCTCTTTAATAGTTATGTCATTTGGTCGAGCTTAAATGATAAAGCATTGAAGTTGATTGATTTCTGGAAATGCCACAGGTGATGCTATAGAGGCCAAATCAATTGAATATGTTTTCGCTAACCATGCAACCTCAGGTGCTTTAGCACTTTCCTCCACGAAGGTCAAATACAACACAAATTGGTAGTCTTGATGTGTGATTATGGTCTTTTGAAACTTCACCTTATTTACTTAGTTTTACATGTTTTGTAGGGTGCTACTGGCCATCTTCTTGGGGCAGCTGGTTCGGTTGAAGCAATCTTTGCTGTTCTTGCTATCCATCATGTATATTTTTTTTATGATTATTTTAATAAGTTTTAGCTTTCCCTATATCATTCTATCATTGACATGGCCTTTAAGCTTTTATTGAACTTGTGTAATAAACAACCCTTACATGATCCTCATTACTCTAACTCATGTTTTTTGTAACATCCTGAACTCCAGCTTTGAACATTGGAGCATTTAAAAAACAAGAATTTTAAGCGTATAAAGAAAGTTTTACTGAAAGAATGTACTCATGCATGTAGCTTCTGCAAATATGTGGTTGTTGTATGCAACAGAGTTTATTTCTCTGACTCAAATCTGTGAGCTCTTGGTCACACTTGAAGGCAACTAATCGAAGCCCCCAAGCTGCTCTCTCTATGAAACCTTTAACTTAAAAATGTGAACTTAGATGTTCTTCACTGTAATCATGATACTTGCATACATCATGCATTGTTTGTAGAAGAATAATTAATTCTTTTGAACTAACTATACTTGGATGAATGGAAGAAACTGTCAAATATTTAGTGTTATAGATAGCCATTATAGATTCATATGTGTTGCGATGCTTAAACCACTTGCATGAATGGTGCAGCATTCATTTTGGCAAGAAGGGATGGTTTTGCTTTTCAGAAATTTGCTGATCATTTAGGTTTCGTTTGGGATGACTTTCTTACTGTTTTTTAAAGTAGCTTTGTAGTACAAAAATTTTCATTATTTACTAAAAAGCTGCTTTAGGAAGCTGTAAGAAAGCTGTCCCAAATGAATCTTTAATCTTATCTTTTAGCCAGTTGCAATTTCAGAGATCATGTTATATTATATTAGAATTAACTACTTAATTGTTTGTGCTGATTTCAGGGAATTGCACCTTTGACAATTAATCTTGAAAAGCCTGATCCATGCTTTCACGGTTCATTCACCCCTCTAACTGCCTCAAAAGAAATGCCAATCAGAGCTGCGCTCTCAAACTCATTCGGCTTTGGTGGGACAAATGCATCCCTGCTCTTTACAAGTCCACCTTAACTTGATTCTGTTTATGTAAACTACATAATGCAACATTCGGAGCACACGCAGGGGAAGAAGCTGCACAATTGTTGTGATATTCATGCCTTAGGAAATGTGCATTTTTTATTTTTTTTTATTTTTGGGTTGAACTATTGTGATTGATTGGTTTAGAGTTTTCTCTCTAATTATGAGTCTTGTGTTCTTGTAGTACATATAACTGATTTTTTTTTTTGTTACGATTGGTGATCAAATTTTCCCAAATAAAAGTTTTTACGTCTATTTTCGGTCTACATGGAGACCTTTTCCAGTAGAATAACTATTCTTGTTATCAAAAGCATTTTTTTTCGTGTATGACTATAATAATCTTCAAAATAGAACCTCGTTGAATATGTTAGGGGGAAAAATGGTATTTGTAGTATCCTATATGTAATAAAAAATTGTCTTGATGGGATACAATTGAGTTGAAAATTTTCAAAATTAAATTTTGGATCATTCATATTTGTTTTTAGCAAATTTATAGTCACATTGAACATCTTGGCAATTAACACTACCGTTGTCAGGTCCCAAGTACTGGATGAGAAAAGTTGAGGGTTGTGTTAAATAGTCAAAAGCCAGCGTAAAACTTGTCGAATAATAATGACATGAATTTTTTAAGAAATTGTGTTAATGCTAGAGCGTCCCATAGAAGCGACGTATTGTATGGCCTGAATATAGTGATAAGTTTGTAAGGGCTGCTGCTCTGGCGCTCGGGTGCAGTATTAAATAGGCAAGGATTCCCACATCAAAGACGGATGTGGGCAAAGAAGCTAGTCCATGAAACTAAAATTAGGATAGGAACTTGGAATATAGGTTCCCTTATAGGAAAATTAATGAAATTAATAGATATTATTACTCATAGGAAGATAAATATTTTGTGCATTAAGGAAATTAAATGGGTTGGAGAGAAGGTTAAGGAAATTGATAATTTAGGATTTAAACTTTGGTATTCGGGTAGGAGTCGTACTAGAAATGATGTATGTGTTTTTATAGATAAGAGTTTGAAGGATAATGTTATAAAAATTAATATGATTGTTTTTTTTGTTGGTGGAATTTTGAAAACGGGTTTTGAAAAATATTAATTTTCTTTGAGAATTTTGAATTTGAGGCTGCATTCTAATTCTAAAGTCGAATTAACCTGTTAGAAAAAGTATATCACCCCGAATGATGAAAATAAAATTTCATAACGATGTTCAGACTTAGAATTATGAAACTCATCTTGAATATTGTGACCGGATTCTAAAGAGAACTTCATATGACCCCGAGGGGACAAAGTGAAGTTCAATTAAATATCCGACTACGACATTCAAGAAGTATGATCATCGAGTTCACATCCAAAGCCTTATCAAAGAAGGGTGTATCTCTCCAAAGAGAGATAACACCATTCAATGATAATCCTTTGAATATAATAATGACGATCGTCTTTTAATTTTTCCCAAGGAAGTCTAATAAATTTTTTTGGAAAATCAACTTTAAAATCAGGTGCGTGTGTGGTTCCAAATCGGGCAGTTAATTATATCGTAGGGAGACAGAGTTCCCTACGAAAACTCTCGATTAAAATAGTGACGAAATTTTGTTAGATCTTGTAGGAGTGATATCAAAAATTAATGAAGTTTGGAAAATCAAAAGAGAATGGATCAAGATTGAACAGTTATTAACAGAGTTAAGGGAAGAGAGGTAGGGGACACTTTGAGATTCAAAAATCATCCGGAAGTGTCCCAACTTAATTTAAGTATTTGGCTTTATATTTTAGGACTAAAATGAAGTTTTAATTAGAGTTAAGCATTTTATTAGAAATTTGGGATTATATTCCTGAAATTTGGGGTCTCATGATCAAAAATATGCCCCGGATCCTAAATCTAATTTGGACACTAGACCACAGTCGTCCGCACCTAACTAATGCAATGCAAGCATATTTTGAAAATGGGTTTTGAAAATTTGGGAAGAATTTTCAGGACAGATTTATTAATTAACTGGGAAACTAATGTAGGGAATACCTAACCATGGGTCTAAGGAAGGGCATCACCCAACCTTAGGCCTATAAGATCCTGATAGAAGACTTACTTCTAATAAGCAGATTAACTGGGAAATCAAGGTAGGGAATATCTAGCATTGGGTCTAATATCTGATTTGAACTGGATATGGGGTAATTAATTTTATTTTACTAAATTTGGGGGAAACCAAGCATAATTTGAAACGGGTTTTGAAAACGTTATAAAATTTTATTTTCATCCTTCGGGTGATATACTTTTTCTAACGGAGTAATTCGACTTTAGAATTAGAATTTAACCTCAATTTCAAAATTCTCAGAGAAAACTAATATTTTTCAAAACCCGTTTTCAAAATTCCACCAACAAAAAAAAATGGCACGCCCGGTGGGACTCGCCTAGCTAGGTTGGGTGATGCCCTTATTTAGACCCAAGGTTAAAATTTTTTTTTGTTGGTGGAATTTTGAAAACGGGTTTTGAAAAATATTAATTTTTTTTTGGAATTTTGAAATTGAGGTTGAATTTTATTTGTAAAGTCGAATTACCCCGTTAGAAAAAGTATATCACCCCGAAGGATGAAAATAAAATTTCATAACGATGTTCAGACTTAGAATTATGAAACTCATCTTGAATATTGTGACCAGATTCTAAAGAGAACTTCATATGACCCCGAGGGGAAAAAGTGAAGTTTAATTAAATATCCGACTACGACATTCAAGAAGTATGACAGTCGAGTTCACATCCAAAGCCTTATCAAAGAAGGATGTATCTCTCCAAAGAGAGATATCACCATTCAATGATAATCCTTTGAATGTAATAATGACGATCATCTTTTGATTTTTCCTAAGGAAGTCTAATAAATTTTTTTGGAAAATCAATTTTAGAATCAGGTGCGTGTGTGGTTCCAAAACTCCTACGAGCGCAAGCCCTCGTAGTTAATTATATTGTAGGGAGACAGAGTTCCCTACAAAAACTTTCGATTAAAATAGTGACGGAATTTCGTTAGATCGTATAGGAGTGATATAAAAAACGAATGAAGTTTGGAAAATCAAAAGGGAATGGATCAAGATTGAACAGTTATTAACAGAGTTAAGGGAAGAGAGGTAGGTGACACTTTGAGATTCTAGAACCATCCGGAAGTGTCCCAACTTAATCTAAGTGTTGGGCATTATGTTTTAGGATTGAAATGAAGCTTTAATTAGAGTTAAGCATTTTATTAGAAATTTGAAATTATATTCTCGAAATTTGGGGTCTCATGATCAAAAATCTGTCCGATCCTAAATCTAATTTGGACACTGGACCACAGTCGTCCGAACCTAACTAATGCAGTGCAAGGTTTGGACTTACCCTGGCCTAGATTGGGGAGTCAGCTAACCACCTAATCGATTTAAAATACATGAGTTCGGTCTTTTATGAAAGAGTGGTAGAGACGTTTTATTTAAAGGTTTTGGAGAATTGGGGCCGACATCTAGAGATTTCCCTAATTGGCCCCTTTGAATTATGTTGGGTGCAAAATGCTAAGGACTAATGCAATTAAAATTTTGACTCTTTTAATTTATTTCTAATGCAATGTGTGCTGGTCGACACCTTCAAATCAGATATGTTTGAACTTTTAAAAATAGGCTTAGAAAATAATTTTTTAGAAGACAAGACTTCCCCAGATCCGGTACTTCGTCCTCATAGGTCAAACTATCCAGACTCTACCCACAGGAGGGGAAGGGTCTAAAGTAAGGAAAGAGTAATGCAGAAATATGCATGTGACCCCGAGGTCGATCCCTGGCTAGTTCCAAAAATTCGTTGTCTTTCTATGTTATTTAGACTCACTAAAATTTTAAACTTTAAGGTTATGAGTATAAAACTTTCACACCTTTAAGAGCCTCACATATCCAGGCGAAAATAAAATCGACAAAAATGCCAAAAAATTAAGAAAAGCAGGCAATCATAGAGGCAATCATTTCAACACATCAAATATAAAATTTAGTTAATAAATGTTCATAGGCAAAGTTGCATTGCTTATTACAAACCAAGATTTTGTAGAAAGTAAAGTGGTCGGGCACCACTAACAACAACTCAAATTCTAAACCTAGTAGTGACGCAAGTAGTTTTGATGGGATACTTTATGTCTTCAATTCTTCAATCTTGTTCTTCTTCAGGTTCATCTCCTTCAAGCTCCTTGGATTATTCGTAGTAAACTACCCAAATGGATAAGAGGGCACTTCCTTTGAGGGGAAGGCCACTCTTTCCTCTTTGGGTAGGAAAGAAATGATCCAAATTTGGATCTCCAAATATAAAAGGGCCACTCCCCTTAGGGGTGTCCTTTTCTCTTCGGAGTTCAAGCTTTGGATCTATCTATCCCAACTCAAAATCTAACTTTCACAACACTTAACACTTATACAAATTACATTTATATCAAATCAAAATTCTAGACTCTCCTACAAGGTTATCCTAAGCAGTTAATAAATCAAGATATATTTATTCCCAAGCAGTTATATATATGCAAAAAAGAAAGTAAACACACTGGCCACGTTCTTTTTTTATTTGGGGGCTTTAGCAGCTGAAGCACCTGTGCAAGCATTTATAACGATTGATATTTTTATTATTATTTTAGCCCCCTTTTTATTGCCCTACATGAGCATGACCACCTGCAGAAAATTGTGTGAGCATCTAGATCTTACCTATCCTAGGGGTAGTCTAGTCGTCAAACACATCAACCATCCACAGAGTACGAAAAAAGTAAACAAACATAACAAAGCAATTTCATTCACAACATGCAGTAAAATCCTAAAAAATCCGGCACAACGGTAAAGTAATCACCAACCTAACCTAGATCTAGAGTTGGTTGTCCTATCAAACCATCTATAGTGTGTGTAAAAGGTCGTGTGGCTGGGGTAGATCCTAAGTTAGGTGATTAGTTAAAGTTATATAAAAATTATGAGTTTGGGAAAAATGGTCTAAGGGGAGATTATCAAGTATTTAAAGATTTTTTTGGGATTTTAATTATTTTTAATTAATTAATAATGATTAAAGACTTATTTTAATTAAAAATAAATTAAAGTGGATTATAGAGCTAAATTAATAAGATTTGAATTTCTACTGATTAATAGATCAATTAGGGCCAGTTAAGAGTATTTTAGGGAATTTTAGGAGTTAAGCTTGATTTATTAGAATTTTATTAAGGCTAAAGGGTAATTCTAGCAAGGGAGTACTATGGCTCCTATTTGGTGGACCAAATGAGCTTCAAACATGATGAAATGTGGACCATGGGAACATTTGATTCCAAAGCCTAAACACACCAAATTTGGACTCAAATGGAATACTCTAAGGTGGCTAACCAAGCCAGCTAAGGTGAACTCTAAGTCACATTGAGAAATTCCTAGGGAGCTATCCTAAGCTTGGATTGGGGAAAAATCACTGGTTCTAAACTCCCTACCCTACACATCATCATCACACCCGAAATCCCATTGGAAAGGTTTGAATCCTATTTTGAATTTAAGGGTCAACCCATGACCCTTAAACTCAAAATTAGGGAAAATTGCCCTTAAACATCTCAAATAGGGGAGATAAAATTTGGGCATGTCGAGGACATGCTCAAATTCAATCTCCACAATTTTCAGGTCCTGGGGAATTGAAATTAAATAATAATTGCAAAAATTGAAATAACACTCAAACTGAAATTAAACTTAACACAGATGCAATTAGGACTTGGAACCATAGGGCTTCTGTAGGTCTCCCTGAGACCTTTCCAATGAGCCTAAGAATAACTAATTTGGCCAAGTGTGCAGAGAGATATTAATTTTTGAAGTTTCCATGAACTTTTTGTAAAATTAATCCAGCCATTACACAGTCAGCCGGCACTTTACACGCGGTGCATCGTGATTGGCCGGGCAATCATTGGTGCTGACTAGATAACGGTCGGATTAACCGTATCCATCGGATGGAGGATCGGACGGCTAAGATCAAATGGGCTCCAAGACCGCGGGACCTAATCCGCGCCATTGATTGAAATCAATGACCAGGATTTTATATTCAACCTCCCGCGTGAACCCGAGACCTTGAAGCTTCTCCAGCGTGATCCGGGCGATCCCGCCAATGAACTTCAATGAAATTTCACAGA
Organism: Dendrobium huoshanense; assembly: GCA_016618105.1. Taxonomy (NCBI): domain Eukaryota; kingdom Viridiplantae; phylum Streptophyta; class Magnoliopsida; order Asparagales; family Orchidaceae; genus Dendrobium; species Dendrobium huoshanense. The sequence goes on along the minus strand of CM028343.1, from coordinate 48,651,128 downwards.
GAGAATCTGGGGATAGAAAACCTTCAATCTAACGGTGGAAATCTGTTGGGGTGAAGGTTTTCTTCACACTTGACCGGACTACCTAGCTAAGGAGCTCGAGATGGAGATATTACCGTAGAGAAAGTCTCAACGGATGAGCTTCTCTATCAGGAAGCTTCAAGAGGTGATGGAGACCAGATCTCCTTCAGACGTCGGGACTGGAGGACGGCCGGAGGTACGACTTCGAGCGGGACGCCGAGAGCTTTCACCGGAGTTCGCTTGAACGGATCGAAGGAACGACCTGGGAAGCTGGGGGAAGACGCTGGGAAGTTGAAGGCGCTCTGGGAGTGATTCAAAATGTCTGGGATCGAATTCTGAAGTCTGGAGAGCTTGACCCTATTCAGCCACCTCCCGCGAGCTTGGACGGCCGGGATTGAGTTGGAGGGGCTACGGATTGATGCTAAGTGGTAGGGGACATTGTCCCAAAGGGTTCGTAAGCTTCAAGCCGGCGAGCCATAACCTTTGGAAGGCTTTGGGTCAGGATCGGCTAGAGGGACCACCGGAGCTTGTTCTCCATTGGTTTCGACCGCCGCCAGCTGGGGTTTGGGTCAGGTTGACCTAGAAAGAATGGTGGGGACATGCTGGAGTCGAGGGTGAGCTCAATTGGGCCTGGGGAGGTTCAATTTGATCTGGTGGCTCGGTTAGACCCAAACTTACTCGGTTCGGGTCGAATTGGGCTCGACCTAGGTCAGATCAGACCCTGGGCTTGATGTGGGAGGTAGGTCTGGGTCTGGTCAACCCAATGCAGGCAAAAATTGGGTTCAATTTGATCTGGATTCAAAGGTGGCTCGGATTGATCCAAATATGCTCGGTTCGGGTTGATTTGGGCTCAACCCAGGTCAGGACAGACCCTGGGCTTGATGTGGGAGGTGGGTCTGGGTCTGGGTCTGGGTCTGATGCACCCAATGCAATTGGCAATTGGGTTCAATTTGATCTAGGTTCAAAGATGGCTCGGGTCCATATGGTTTTGGCTACTTTGAGCTAGCCTAAAACCTGACCCAAGTCAGCCCAAGGCATGGGCTAGCTGGAGGAAGTGTATAGGACCTAGGGCCACCTAATATAAGTGTTGATTATGTTCAATTTTGCTTAAGGAAAGGATTGGCTCAATCCCAAGTGGTTTTGTCTACTTTGCGTTAGTCTAACTCTTGACCCAAGTGGAGCCAGAGGTTGAGCTGGTTAAGGGAGATGTATTGGGTCATGGGAGACCCAATGGAAGTGTTGGTCAAGTTTGATTTGATTTAGGACAAGAATTGGCTCAATCCTAAGTGGTTTTGGCCACTTTGGGTTAGTCTAACTCTTGACCCAAGTGGAGCCAGAGGCTGGGTTGGTCAAGAGAGGTGCATTGGGTCAAGGGAGACCCAATGACACCTTGATTTGGATTCAATTTGATTAAGGTTAAGAGATGGTTCAAAGGAGGCCTCTCTTTGGTCACTTGGGTCAAGCTAAAAGGCTAACCTAAGTGAGCCCAAGGCTTGGGTCTCCAAGAGGGGTCATTTGTCCCAAGGAGACACCCCTTGGGTTCAAAGGGAATTGGAATGATCTTGGTCAAGTGGATTAGGTGATTTAAGGTGTTTGGTGTGGACCTCCGAAAGAGCACCGCGCGAACGGGCCGATTGGAAGGGACAGATTGGATCGTGCATACGACTGACCATTGAGGATTGAGGCTTTCGCCAACACACCTCGATGGGTAGTAATATACAGGACCAAATCACGGGTTTCCCCCATCCGATGCAAGAACTCGAATGGGGTTTAGTAGATGTGGGACCGAGTTTCCCACGGGCGCAAGCCCCCGTGGTTAATTACATCCCAGGCCAGAGCCTGAGAAAACTCTCGATTAAGGATCATACATTATCCTCTCCTAAAATGGGATCGGCACAAGGGTATAGACTAGGAAATCCTACTCAAAAGGAAGAAAGGTCCGAAGGGCTGAATCGACATGCGTGGCTCATACCAGCACTCGGAGGCTCTAGGGTACTAAATGGAAACTGGAAGAAGAAAAATCAAACACTCAATCACATGCGTGAGAGAAGGATGGAAGTGGCGTCATCCTGTAACGCGGATAAGTAGGATTTAGGGTCCCTAAAAAGAAAGGACCTACCTACTATTTAAGGCATACTACGAGACCGAATGTAGTATCCTCGAATCTTAAATCTAGTTTGGACTTAGTGTTCGACACACACTAAGACCAGTGTCCTAGCTAATGCGATGCAAAGATCTGGACTTATCCCGGCCTGGATTGGGGGAGCCAGCTAACCACCTAATCGCTTCAAAACCATGCTATCAGGTCAATTATGAAAGATGGGTGGGAGGTACAGTTTATTGGAAAGAGGACCGACATCTAGAGAATTTCCTAAGTGGTCCTGGACTTATGTTGGGTGAATGCCCCTAGCTAATGCAATTAAATTTTAATTAAATTGATTTCTAATGCAATGCATGCTAGTTGAAATGTCAGCTCATGAATGCTTTGGATTTTAAAAACAGGCTTAATATAAAATAATTTTTAGAAAAGACTGAGTCTCCCTAGGTCCGGCACTTCATCCTCATAGGCCAGATTATCCGGACTCTACCCGCAGGCAGGGAGATGTCTTATTAGAAGGAGAGAGAAGATGCAGTAATATGCATGCGACCCCGGACGATTCCGGCAATTCCCTAGGTGCGTTAAGTTTCTATGTTATTTAAAACTTAAATATTAAATTTTGGTTATGAGTATAAAAGATTTTTGCAGTCCTTAAAGAGCCTAAAACGATCCAGGCGAAAACAAAAACGGCATGCAAGAAAGAAACCTAGAAAAAGCAGATATTTCTAAGCGCAATCAGGTAAACACATCAATATAAATCCACAAACTAATCAAATAAATGTCCATAGGCCAACTGCCCTTTAATTACAACCCAGGGTATGCAGAAAAGTAAAGTGGTCGGGCGCCACTGCCAACAACCCGGATTTCTAAGCCTATGACAGACGCCAACAACTTTGAGTGGGATATTGGGTCTTCAATCTTCAATATCTTCAGTCTCCTGGGTATCCTCTCCTTGGACTCCTTGGATCACTCCTCCTTGGACTCCTTGGATCCGTCGTGGCTTGAATATCCAAACGAAGAGACAATTCTCCCCAACAGGAGTGTATTGCCTTTTCTCTTTGGATATCTAAAGCCATCCAGCTCGATCTTCCAAATGGAAGAAGACTCTCCCCTTAGGGATGCCTTCTTCTTTTGGAATCCGAACTGGATAAGAATATCCCAACTCGAAGTTGTTTTCACAACTCTTAACAATTATTACAAATAAATTACATGAATTGAAAGCAGTAAATCTAAGAATCCCTGCAAAGTTATCCTAGTAAAATCTCATCCCAAGCAGTTTATATAGAAATAAAAATGCTAACACCATTGACCCTGTGCCAAGCCATGCTCTTAATTATGAGGGCTAAGCAGCTCCATCTGTGCAGTTATAATTATTAATTTTAGCCCTCATTTTTATTTAGAGGGAGCTGAGCAAGCACCTGCATAAAATATTATTAGAAATAATCATAATGCTCCCCCCTTTTTTATTTGCTTGAGCATGGCCACCTGCACGGAAGAACAGTATATATATAGCGCTCCTAACCTATGGGTAAGTCTAACGCTCACATCCAGAGTGCAGAAAAAGTAAGCAAACACACCAATCACTTTTCAAACAGCATGCAGTGAAAACCACGGAAAGCTCCGGCACACAGCAGAAAAATAAAACCCAGCGGCCTAACCTAGATCTAGAAGTGGTGCCCTAGCAAACCATTCTATGTGTGTGTAAGGCTAGTGTGGCTTGGATAGGTCCTAGGCAGGGTAATTAGTTAAAATTGTCTAAAGTTCAAATCTGTTGAAAGCTAGAAAAAGAAATTTTTGTTGAAATTCAAATATTAATGAATTGAGATGCGTTTTAGTTAATATAGTTTGTTGATCAATTTTAGAAACTTAGGGTGATGATATTTGAAGTTAAAGTTATATTAGCTAATTTTGAAAAGTTCTAGGTCATCCTAGGAACTAGACTAAGGGTCCAAAAGGTCACTATGGGAAAAAGACTAAGTCTGGGTCTCTTATCAACTTAGGAAAATACTAGACCTTAATACGAGTAGTTAGACAGGTAGTAGGCTGAAATCGGAGTTTCCTATCCAAAGTTATGAATTTTCTAAGTTTCGGGCAATTAAGAGAATTTTCTAAATTAACTAAGGAAGGGCCCTTTTTTACTGTTTTGCTCCAAACAAGCTCCAAACTGATTGGAATCACTCCCAAAGCTCAGGGATGACCTAAGAAAGTGTTCCCAAGTGTTTGGAGAAAATTTGGAATTTTTAATAATTTTTAATAATTTGTTAGGGGCAAAATGGTAATTTCCACCTATGGTCAAATTAGGGGTCAACCTGAAGTCAAACTAGGGAGCCCTATTTATCTAAAGTCAAGGATCAGATTCTGGTCAGTTTGAGGTATTATGGGTAATTTTCTGACCTAATATGTATTTATTGCATTTTTCGGAAGGTCTCGGGGCCTTATTTAATAGATTAATTATGGTTGGTTAATTAAGGGCTCTAAAAGCTCCTAGAAATTCCTAGAAAATTCTGAGGGGTTTATGATGTCACTAAGTTTAAATGTTGAGGTTTTGGTGTCAATCAGTGATCTATCCTAGCTCCTAGAAAACTTCTAAGTTCGCTAGACAGGTCCTTAATTATTGTCCTTAAGGTGTCACTACATTATATGGGTTTAAACTGAAGTTCATACTAACCCTCAAGGTAGTAAATGCATGGAGTACATAAACAAAATAAACACGCCATGTCCTTAAATCTAGGAGAGCCTAGACTAAGTGCTCGTGGTGCAATCCTATACATGCGTCCTACGAAAGATAAAAAGTAAAGACACCTAAAGAAAGGATTAGTGAATGATTGGGACTCAACCATTCACTAACCCACTCCCCCATGATTTGCTCTTCATTCATAGAACCTATGTCGAAAATTTCACGAAGTAGCGGATCTCCCAAGATTAAGGGATTTAATACATAAGTAATTTTAAAATATTTTAAAATACTTACAGATATATGAACTTTTGGAAAATAGCATAATTAAAAGTAGATCAATTTATGCTAAATACATATAAGGGAGACCCACTGGTTATCCTAACGAAGTCTCAAGCGATTTGAAAGTAGTTTGTATCCTGAAAGTAGTTGTTATATTAATATATAAATATCAAAATACCCAAATAACAAGATCAAAACAAGAATCTATTCATACAGCCAAAATCAAGGACTGGAAATGGTTCCAAAACATAAAGCTCGTCTTGCTGAAAAGAACGAGGGGTCACACATCGAAATCCGACTTAAAACGGCGAAGATACGAAATTTACAAGTTCAAATACAATAAAATAATATTTTAAAATAGTGCAGTTTCACTGTTTTTGAAATGACAGAAAATACAGACAAATTTTCATCTGAAAATAGTTTTAAAATATGCAGAATTCAGAGTACATCCAAAACAAGGTATTGTGCGCAAAAATCCGACTTGAAACGAGAAATCTACACAATTTCGAAGTTCAAAGACAATAATTGAATAATTTTAAAATAGTACAGCTGGCTGTTTTGAAAATGACTACACACAGACCCAAAAATTTCAAATAAAACCAACTCCAGAATATGCAAAATCTAAATACGTTCAAAACAAGACGTTGTGCGTTAAAAACGGATCGAAAACGAAAAAGTTATGTATTTTCGAAGTTTTAAAACAATAAATGGATTTTGAAATAATCAAAAATAGATAATACTTAAATATATTTATTAAAATATCATAAAAATAATAAAATATGAAATAAAATTTTTGATAGTTCTGAAATTTTAAAATAATTTAAACATATACATATATAATAATAATAATATTTTATAACACTTAAAATAATCAAAATAATTAAACTAACATTTAATTATTAAAATATTTTTTTTTTTAAATACAATAATAATAATAGCAATAAAAGACAAAACAATAAACTTACAATAAAATAAAATAAAGAAATAAATAATGATAATTAGCACAATAAATAATTATTAAAATAATGATATAATGGTAATTAAATTAAAAATAATTATTTAAATAATATAAAAAAAAGGTTTGCTGTTTTTTTATCATGTAGAGGACGACGATACGAGTCCAACGAGGTATTGTACGCGAAAATCGGACAAAAAACGGATTTTCTACGAATATTTGAAGTTTTCTGATTTAAAATACATTTAAAAAGAAGTTTTTAATTAAAAAAGGCGGCGGCGGGTCCCGGTTTGACACGTGTCATGCGCGGGTTCGCACCGCGGTTTCGGCCAATCATTGGCGGCAGGCAATGATTGCCGCAATCATGCGGCAATCACGCCGCCGTTTACTTATCCACGTCGGCGGGCTCCTACAGCCGTCCGATCTGCGCGGTGGAGACGGACGGTGCAGATGATGCCGCGTGGCACGCGGGACCGCGGGCAGCCGCCAGCGGCTGAGCCAAACCGCGGGGAGACGCGAATCCGATCGTTGATCGGCTGGATCAACGGTCCCTGCTACTCGCCCAGTCGGTCCGAAACCCTAAAGGGTTATTTGTCGATTTCTCTCAAACGACAAAACCAAATCGCATGAAATTTAAAACATATGTTCTAATCATGAACAGAAATCGTGGGGGACTATTAATTTGAAGAATAATTAACCCTAAAAAGAGCTATTTTAATCTAAGTGCTTAAGCTATTCTAAGGGATTGCGCGAGATTTTACCGTCCGATCTTCGAACTCTCGACACGGTTGAGCTTGTAGACTGTCCTCGTAAGTTTTCCTAGTTGAAACCACGATCAAACAGGCTCTGGATTGATGGGATCGAAGCCTCGACCGTCCAAGCCTTCGGGTCGCCGGGATTTCGCCGCCGGCGAGCTTTGACCGTCGGGATTCGATAGGGGAAGGTGGAGGAAGGGTGTGGAAACTCTCACAGAAAATCTCAAGCTCTGAGATCGTCTTGAGAGAGAGAAAGAGCCCAAAAGTCCTTCCAAAACCTAATTTTTCAACTATTTAAAGCCTCCACCCTATGATTGACGGTGGGGATCAAATCCATGGCCAATTAGGAGGGAAACCAGGCTTTGGAGGCCGTGGAATTCGTTTGAAATTCGAAGGAGTTAAATTAGAGCCTTTAAATGCATTAATTGGGCTTCTAATGGGTGATTATGACCCATTAATGGCCAAATTTGACCGAGTCAACATTTGACTTAGTCAAATCAGCCAATTGGGTCAATAGGGTATGAGGTTCGAGCCATGATTGAGTTTGGATGAGTTTGATTTCAATTTGAAGCTCAAAAGGGGCTAAGTGGTCAACCCGAATTGACTTGGTCAACTGGGTTGACCTAGGGTCCAAGTCAGGGTCCAACAGACTCGACTCGACTCACTGAACCCGTGGGAGGGGGTCTTGGGGTCTGATTTGGTCAATTTGACCAAGTCAACTCTCCAAGCCCGATTCCGGACAAAATCTAGGTCAACATTTGGGCCATTTGGTCAACTTGGTTGACTTGGTCAACCAAGTTGACCCAGGACTAGTAATTGGGTCAAAGGGGTTCCAAAGGTCAATTGGAAACACTTAAGAGAGGTTTCAAAGATTGATAATCAAATCAAGTCAAGTCTAGGCCAAAAGTCCAAAAATCCCCTTAAGGGCATTTTGGTCATTTTAGTCATGAGTAAATTCGGGGCCAAATTGAATATGGGAAGATGTAGACTATTGCTCAATAAGTCAAAATCAAGGTATTGGAGATGGTCAAAGGGTTTGGAGGGGACTCAAAGGTCAAATTCCACTAGGTGTAAGGTCCAGTGGCATTGATTGTAAATATTTGAAGGTTTTGCAACCTTTGGAATTGGATTAAGTTGTGGGGTTAGAGATCTCAGACTGGGCTCAAATTTAGAGGATCGACACTAGAAATATGTCACATCAATATGAAATTGATAGACCCTGAATCAGATGTCAATTGATTGGGTTTCAAGGTGATGGAAAAATCACCTAGAAAGGGCTTTAGGACCTAAGTCTTTAGCCTATGAGTTCTGGGTTTAGATTGAGTTAAGATTTGGATTGAGCCTAAGGGCTAGGAACTAGGAAGATCCTAGGATCTAGGACTCAGTGAGGAGTTAAGAGTGACCTCATACAAAAATGAGTTCAACATATTGGAGATAGAATTATAGCTTTAAATATTATTGTTGACGATAAGATTGTTAATATTATAAGTGCTTATGCTCCTCAAGTAGGTTTGGATATGAGTTTTAAATTAATTTTTTGGAATGACTTAGAAGAATTATTATAAAATATACCTCTAAAAGAAAGAATTTTTATTGGAGGAGATTTAAATGGACATGTTGGTAGTGAGGTAGATGATTTTAAAAGCATTTATGGTGGCTTTTTTTTTTTTGAACAACAAATGAAGGTGGCAAGATCATATTAGATTTTTGTTTAGCTTATTATTTTTTAATTGCTAATACCTTATTTAAGAAAAGGAATGAGCATTTCATCACTTATAAAAATGGCTATAGTACAACCCAGATTGATTATTTTCTTATAAGAAAATTAGATCGTTTAGATTGCAAAGATTGTAAAGTTATTTCGAGTGAAAATTTATATACCCAACATCGATTATTAGTTTTGGATTTTATGATAAAGGGACATATAATAAAAAATAAAGTAAAATGATATTTTAAAATTAGATGGGGGCTTTTAAAGAATATTAACAAAAATATTTTTGAGAGTAAGATTTTAGATCTTAAGATTTTATCTATGCATGAGGATGCTAATGTTATGTGGAAAAAATTGGCTAGTAATATTAATAATATTGTAAAAGATGTGCTTGGTTTATCAAAGGGAAAATCTCCTAATAGTAAAAATAGTTGGTGGTGGAATCCAAATGTGCAAGAAAAGATTACGAATAAGAAGATTTGTTATAAAAATTGGTTTAATTTTAAAAATTTTGATAGTTGGGAATGATATAAAGAGGCTCGTAAGGAATCTAAGAAAGCAATATGCGATGCTAAGACTTTAGCTTTTAACGATTTATATAATATATTAGATACTAAGGAGAGAGAAAGATATATGTATAAGTTAGCCAAACAAATAGATAGTAGTAAGGATTTAGTTTAAGTGAAGTGTATTAAGGATGAAGATCAAAAAATACTTTTCTTAGAAGATGATATTCAACAAAGGTGGATGAAATATTTTGCTAAACTTTTTAATGAAAATTGTGATAATAAGATTGACTATAGTGATCTTAGCATCCTAAATGAAAATAAAGATATATGTTTTATCGGCGTATTAGTGAAATCGAAGTTAGACATGCTTTAAAGAAAATAAAGGGTGGAAAAGCTGTTAGACCTGATGATATTCCAATAGAGGTGTGGAAATGCTTAAGAGATGAAGGTAGTTCTTGGCTTACTAAACTTTCTAATACTATTTTGAAGACTAAAAAGATGTCAATTGAGTGGAGAATGAGTGTGTTAATTCTTATTTTTAAGAATAAAGGTGATGCATAAGATTACGCGAATTATAGAGGAATTAAGTTAATGTGTCATACTTTAAAACTATGGGAGCGAGTTATGGAGCATATGTTGCGGCGTGATACTAATGTTTCTCAAAATTAATTTGGATTCATGCCGGGTAGGTCGACTATGGAAGCCATACATTTATTAAGAGGTTTGATGGTGAAATATAGAGAAAATAAGGAGGATTTACATATGATATTTATTGATTTAGAAAAAGCATATGATAAAGTTCCAAGAGAAGTGCTATGGAGAGTTCTTGAAAAGAAAGGAGTTAATAATGCTTATATTCAAATCATTAAAGATATGTATGCATGAGCTATTACTTGTGTTCAAACACAAGGTGGTTTGACCAAGTATTTCCCAATTTCAGTTGTGTTACATCAAGGATCAGCCTTAAGCCCGTATCTTTTTTCTTTAGTCATGGATGTTCTCACTAGACATTTGCAAAAGGATGTACCTTGGTGTATGCTTTTTGCTGATGATATTCTTCTTGTTGATAAGACTAGAGAGGGAGTTGAAAGTAAACTTTATTTATGGAGGTCAACATTAGAGACTAAATGTTTTCGCTTGAGTAGATCTAAAACAGAATATATGGAGTGTAATTTTAGTAGTAATAGACCTAGTGAGGGGATTGTAACTTTGGGTGATGAAGTCATTAATAAGAGTACACATTTTAGATATCTTGAATCTATTGTTCAGAGTGATGGTGAAATAGATGGGGATATTATCAGCAGAATTCAAGTTGGATGGTTGAAGTGGATGAATGCATTGGGCTTGTTGTGTGATAGAAAAGTACCCCTCAAACTTAAGGGAAGATTCTATAAGATGGTAGTGAGGCCTGCAATGCTTTATGGCGCTGAATGTTGGCCATTAAAAGAGAAGTATAATACTAAGTTAAGTGTGGCAGAGATGAGGATGCTCAGGTGGATGAGTGGCTTTACCCTTAGAGATAGGATACGAAATGAGCATATACGTGAAAAGGTTGGAGTAGCTCCATTAGAAGATAAGATTAGAGAGAGTCGCCTTAGATTGTTTGGTCACATAAAACGGCGGCCTTCCAATGACCCGGTTAGGAGAGTAGTGGTATTAGATTTGACTTATGTTAAGAAAGGTAGAGGTAGACCTAAAAAGACTTGGTTAGAAAATATTAGGAATAACCTTTCTTTATTAGATTTACATGAGAATTTGACCTTTAATAGGACACAATAGAGAAAAAAGATTAATGTAGCCGACCCCACTTAGTGGGATAAAGGCTTGATGTTGTTGTTGCTGTTGTATTGACGTCTTGGCAATATAAATCCAATGATATTGAAAATAGTCTTGTCGACGAGTGTGGTATATATTATCATCGTCGGGGGGAATTCCTTTAACCTCTTCTTCTCGTTCTTCCTCTGAAGAGGGACCACCTCAGCATGTAGTGGAACCATCCTCGCGATGGTGCCGACGTCCATGCTTAACTGGTGGTAATTGATCATCTTCATCTTCACCTTCATCGTAGTAGGCCTCTTCATTGATATTGGTGTGCCTCATCATATAGACGACCTCCATATTTATGACTACACTTGAAGCTCTGGAGCTACCATCCAATTTGGTAGCCTCGACTTTCATACAATCGTTGCGAGGACTGCCGTCATTCCTGTGAATGGCTTTAACTCTGAAGGGTCTACTAGGAGGCCCCATCCTACTGAAGTTGTTACACGTCGTACACATCTGCCAGCGCAGCAACCTGTTGCAAGTAGTAAAGTTGTTATTAATTTTAAATTAGAAAATATGAATTAAATGAAGTTAATTTTTATAGATATGGGAATGATATGACATGATTGGACCATCATTTTCTTTTAAAATATCTTATTAGAACTTTTTTTTAGTTTTATTTTTATTTTAAGTTGCTGAGCATATGTTAGTATAATATTTTTTTCATGAAAATGATATTTATCAAGCACTCAAGTTACATTGTGTCATGACTATTGAGCTTACGGTAATGTATAGTTACTTTCATTATTTGCATGTTTGTTAAAACAAATATGTAAATAATGAAAGTAACTATACATTTACATTGCTGCAAGTCAAAGCATATGATGATGTAGGAAAATGCAGAGCACGTCACTATTGTTAGCATTAATGTATAATAATATATTATGTTTTCAATTTCTAAGTGCTTTATTTTAATATTTATTTTAAAATTTAATGTTTGTTAGCTTTGTACTTTTGTTGAGGATATTCTATGATAAATTTAATAGAGATGAATTTTATAGTAATTATATTTTCTTTAAAATGAATATATATAAATTTTTATTAATTAATTATATATTAATGTCAAAGCAAATTTGACAATTATAAGGCCTTAATTAATTAAATCAGTGTTAGAACATTCTCATTAAAAATTATGGCATATTAATATTTGTCACAAATCCCATTTTCAATTTCGTTTATTTCGTACCCTCTTAAAGTTCATCAAATAATTCTACATAAAAAACCTCATAACTTAAGAGTTTTTCTTCTAAATGTGAATTAATTATTTTTAATATATATTTAAAATATTAAATAAAATGATAATATTTATTAAAATTTAATTTTGATTTAAAAGTTTTTATTCTATTTCTTTGTATTTTATGCACTTGTAAATAAATAACAATAATAATAATTACTTGTGAAATATTTAGTAATTTTTTTATTTTAATAATAAAAATATAACTAAAAATTTCATAATTATTTTTTATTTAAAATTTTTTATTAACGCTAAAATTAGTACAAATTAAGGAGCGGAGAGAACTAAAGAAATTTCCGGTGGAATTTAGATGTTTCCCGAAGAACATTACGGTGAAGAAGAAGCTAACACTGCCCAACGCCCCAGAAAGACGAGGAGCACTATCCGAAGTCTCCAGAATCCCCTCGACCCAACTCGCTGGGGAAGGTCCTAGAACCCCAATTCCTCCACACCACCTATAAAGCTCCTTCTGCTCTCATTCTCTCTCCATCGATTAAGCGCAAGCAAAAGCCTTTTCACTAGCTCTCGATTCCTACGACAAGCTTCGTCTCGTGCCCTCGATCTTGATTCGTTTTCTTAGTCTTTTTCTCGTTCTATAAACCATGGCCGACGTGCAGATGGGCGAGACTGAGACATTCGCTTTCCAGGCGGAGATTAATCAACTTCTCAGTCTCATCATAAACACTTTCTACTCTAACAAGGAGATATTTCTACGTGAGCTCATCAGCAATTCATCTGATGTGAGTGCATAAGTTTTCTTTATTTTGCATTTCTTGCGTGATTTAGACGGAGTTCTGAGTAAATTTGTGTTCTGTTTTTTAAATGGTACAGGCTTTAGATAAAATCAGGTATGAGAGTTTGACTGATAAGAGCAAGCTTGATGCTCAGCCCGAGCTTTTCATCCGACTTGTGCCAGACAAGTCAACCAAGACGCTTTCCATCATTGATAGTGGCGTTGGGATGACTAAGGCTGGTAAGTTTTTTGGGAATTCTACGCTGTACGCTTTTCTTACTATTTTAACAATTTGAATTCAGTTCTTTATATGCCTCTACTCCGGTTGTGATTCTATGATCGTGCGGCTGTTTAAATTTATTCGTGAAATATTTGATATTCTTGTCTTATTCGAGTTAGATTAAGAAAGGTTTGCCACCGTATCTAACGGTTTTCATGATGTTCAGACTTGGTGAACAACCTGGGTACCATTGCAAGATCCGGAACAAAGGAATTCATGGAAGCCTTGCAAGCTGGTGCAGATGTTAGCATGATTGGGCAATTTGGTGTTGGTTTCTATTCTGCATATCTTGTTTCAGAGAAGGTTGTTGTTACAACAAAGCACAATGATGATGAACAGTACATTTGGGAGTCTCAAGCAGGTGGTTCGTTCACTGTGACCAGGGATGTTAATGGTGAGCAGCTTGGCAGAGGAACTAAGATCACCCTCTACCTAAAGGAGGATCAGGTTAGAGTTGCTTCCATCACAAACAATTAACAATGATTTTACTTGGGTGCTCATGCTTCATCTTGATCAGCTTAGGCTATAATTGTACTAATGTGGTTGATTAGATTTACCTTAACGCATATGTTTGATTTTTACTCGTTGCAGCTTGAATACTTGGAAGAGAGAAGACTGAAGGATTTGGTGAAGAAACACTCTGAATTTATTAGCTATCCGATCTACCTATGGAGTGAAAAAACTACTGAGAAAGAGATTAGTGATGATGAGGATGAGGAGGAGAAGAAGGAAGAGGAGGGTGACGTGGAGGATGTGGATGAGTATAAGGACAAGGATAAAAAGAAGAAAAAGAAGGTGAAGGAAGTGTCTCATGAGTGGCAGCTAATCAACAAGCAGAAGCCCATCTGGCTGCGGAAGCCGGAAGAAATCTCCAAGGAGGAATACGCATCTTTCTACAAGAGCTTGACTAATGACTGGGAGGACCACCTTGCAGTCAAGCACTTCTCTGTTGAGGGGCAGCTTGAGTTTAAGGCCATTCTGTTTGTTCCCAAGAGAGCACCTTTTGACCTCTTTGATACAAGGAAGAAGATGAACAACATTAAGCTTTATGTTCGCAGAGTCTTCATCATGGACAATTGCGAGGAGCTTATTCCTGAGTACCTCGGGTTTGTGAAAGGTGTTGTTGACTCTGATGACCTACCTCTTAACATCTCCCGTGAAATGCTTCAGCAGAATAAGATTCTGAAAGTTATACGGAAGAACTTGGTGAAGAAATGTCTCGAGTTATTCAGTGAAATTGCTGAGAATAAAGAAGACTACAATAAATTCTACGAGGCATTCTCGAAGAACCTCAAGTTGGGCATCCACGAGGACAGCCAAAACAGGGCTAAGATTGCTGATCTTCTCCGTTACTACTCCACCAAGAGTGGTGAGGAGATGACCAGTTTGAAGGACTACGTTACTAGGATGAAGGAGGGTCAGAATGAAATCTACTACATAACTGGTGAGAGCCGGAAGGCAGTTGAAAATTCTCCCTTCCTTGAGCGGCTCAAGAAGAAAGGTTATGAGGTTCTCTTCATGGTTGATGCCATCGATGAATATGCTGTTGGGCAGCTAAAGGAGTACGATGGAAAAAAGCTTGTGTCCGCCACGAAGGAAGGTCTAAAGCTCGAGGATACGGAGGAAGAGAAAAAGAAGAAGGAAGAGAAAAAAGCTGCGTTTGAGGGTCTATGCAAGGTGATGAAGGACATTCTGGGTGACAAGGTTGAAAAGGTTGTGGTCTCTGATAGGATTGTGGATTCTCCATGCTGCTTGGTTACTGGAGAGTATGGATGGACAGCAAACATGGAGAGAATTATGAAAGCTCAAGCTCTCAAGGACAACAGCATGGGCTCCTACATGTCAAGCAAGAAGACTATGGAGATCAACCCTGACAATGGCATCATCGAGGAGCTGAGGAAGAGAGCTGAAGCTGACAAGAACGACAAGTCTGTGAAGGATCTTGTTCTTCTTCTCTTTGAGACTGCGCTATTGACGTCTGGTTTTAGCCTTGATGACCCGAATACCTTCGCTGGAAGAATTCACCGCATGCTGAAGCTCGGACTGAGCATTGACGAGGATGAAACTCCTGGTGATGACACTGACATGCCTGCCTTGGAGGAGGAAGGTAACGAGGAGAGCAAGATGGAAGAGGTTGACTAAATTCTCGGAGTTGCTTAAGAAATTAGGCATATTTGCCCCGCTACGTATACCGAGCATGTTTATGGCCTGAGTCTGTCTATTCTAATCCTTTTGGTTTTTGTTTTCCTTCGCAATAGTTTGTTGATTAATGTTAGAAGGTTTTTGTGACTATTTGTAAGTGATCTTGCTGTGCCTATTAAGAGTCTTCAATATTTTGGAAGTGATCTGTTTATGAAATGATTACTACGTTTAATGAAGAAGCTACTTCTAGTGTTTGCCTGCACTGTGCTCGGTTCTTATTAGAAGAAATTGTGAGAATTCTAATTGTTCTAAACGGATTGTTGGTTTTGCTTCAAAAGTGAGCAATGATGTTGAGAGAGACTACTAATATTCATATGAGACTTTTCTATGTACATGCTTTTAGCTAATTCTTTTTTGTCTAAAGTTGGATGATATTGTCAGTTTTTATTTAGCTACTCAAAACATATGTTTGCTAGAAAAAATCACTATTGCACATTAAGAAAGAGAAGCAATCATTTCTATAGAAAGAATTCACTACAACAACAACAAATTCAAGCTTTCGTCCCATTATATGGGGTTGGCCATTTGTCCTAATTCAAAATTAAATTCTCATTTAAATTTAATAAAGAAATATCATTTCTAATATTTTCTAATCAAGTCTTTTTAGGTCTACTTCAGTCTTTTTTAACATAAAGTCAAATCTAATATCTCAACTTTTCTAATCGGGTCATTGGAAGGCCTCCGTTTAATATGGCCAAACATCTAAGCCAACTCTCTCTAATCTTATCTTCCACTGGAGCTACTCTAACTTCTTCACGTATATGCCCATTTTGTATTCTATCTCTAAGGTAAAGCCGCTCATCCACCTAAGCATCCTCATCTCTGGAATACTTAATTTAGTATTATGCTTCTCTTTTAATGGCCAACATTTGGCACCATAAAACATTGTAGGTCTCACCATCATCTTATAGAATTTTAACTTAACTTTTAGGGGGACTTTTTAATCCCACAACAAGCCAGAAGTATTCCTCCACTTCAAACATGTAACTTGAATTCTGCTGATAATATCTCCATCTATTTCACCATCATTCTGAACAATAGATCTAAGATATCTAAAATGTGTACTCTCATTAATGAATTGATCATTCAATGTCACAATCCTCTTATTATGTCTATTGCTATTAAAATTACACTCCATATATTTAGTTTTAGATCTACTGAAGCGAAAATCTTTAGACTCTGAAGTTGACCTTTATAATTCAAGTTTACATTTCTAATCGGGTCATCGGAAGGCCTCCGTTTAATATGGCCAAACATCTAAGCCAACTCTCTCTAATCTTATCTTCCACTGGAGCTACTCTAACTTCTTCACGTATATGCCCATTTTGTATTCTATCTCTAAGGTAAAGCCGCTCATCCACCTAAGCATCCTCATCTCTGGAATACATAATTTAGTATTATGCTTCTCTTTTAATGGCCAACATTTGGCACCATAAAACATTGTAGGTCTCACCATCATCGTATAGAATTTTAACTTAACTTTTAGGGGGACTTTTTAATCCCACAACAAGCCAGAAGTATTCCTCCACTTCAAACATGTAACTTGAATTCTGCTGATAATATCTCCATCTATTTCACCATCATTCTGAACAATAGATCCAAGATATCTAAAACGTGTACTCTCATTAATGAATTGATCATTCAATGTCACAATCCTCTTATTATGTCTATTGCTATTAAAATTACACTCCATATATTTAGTTTTAGATCTACTGAAGCGAAAATCTTTAGACTCTGAAGTTGACCTTTATAATTCAAGTTTACATTTCACTCGCTCTCTAGTCTTACAACAAGAATAATATCATCAGCAAAAAGCATACGCTAAGGTGCATCCTCTTGCAAATGTCTATTGGGAACATTGATAACTAAAGCAAAAAGATATGGGCTTAAGGTTGATCCTTGATGTAATCCAACCGAAATAGGAAAATACTTGATCAAACTTCCTTTTGTTTGAAAATAAGTAATAGCTCGTGCATACATATCTTTAATGATTTGAATATAATCATTATTAACTCTTTTTTTCAAAAACTCTCCATAGCACTTCTCTTGGAACTTTATCAGATGTTTTCTCTAAATCAATAAATATCATATGTAGATCCTCGTTATTCTCTCTATATTTTTCAATCAGACCTCTCAATAATTGTACGACTTTAAAAGTAGACCTACCCGGCATAAATCCAAATTTATGTAAAATTTATGTAGAAACGAAGTGATAGGAAAGTATATGTTTCATGTGAGTTGAAGTAAATTAGTTTGCATATTAATTCATGTTATTATGTAAGATGACATTTTTTTAATAAAGGATTAAATTTGGAGAGATACACAAGATATGATATGATTAATTACGAAAAAATTGGTAAGAAATGATATGGCTCATTTATAACAAACGTAGCAATAAGTTTTTGAAACAAGTTAAATTTTTTTTATTGATGATAAAAAAGAAGCCAAAATTTTTAAAGCAGCAACAGATCAATTGAAATTAACAGTAGGAGCATGATATCATGAAAATTTAAATAAGAGAAAACAAGCTAAAACGTTTGGCACATTCAAAGAAACCACTGGCTCACTATTGCTCAAACGAGCTACAAAATAAAGAGAAAGAAAACCTACGAGCCAATTGTCTCCGCTACCAAAAATTACAAGGAACCCTAGTAACATTCTAATGATGCTATAGACAAGCATCCAAAAAAGAAAGATCAAAAGATAACAATAAGGCCCAATCTTTCTGCCAAAAAACTTGAAGTCATTCCTAACTAGCTACATCTGCAAAAAAGAGAGACTACAATAAAGAAAGCTACACCAAAATAGAGTATTAGCAAAAAACTTATCAAAAAAGGAATAAATAAGGAAACAATAAACAAAATGGATCCAAGTGAGGCCAGTCTCAGAACCTAGATCACAAGAGCTCAGAATACTTTCATTAAAAATCGCCTCATTAGGATTGTTCGCAAGCCACTCAATCATACCAGAGGGATCAGCCAAATCCTTATCAAAAGCATTCGACCAACACATACTCAGAGTCTCACTATCAAAGAACAGGTTAATGACAAACCAAAAATTGAAATTAAAGGCAGACCCTCATAGTAAGTTATAAGCAGGAAAGTAAATAACACAAGTTTCAGCAAAAGAATTCTGGCACAAACAACTCCTCCCAACATTCCATTGAAAAGGGTCCAGGACAAGCAAACCCGAAAAATATTGTTGGAACAAACAACTCCTTCCAACAATCCAATGAAGAGGGTCCAGGAAAAGCAAACTCGAGAACCTGGTGGCAGCAAAATAAAGCCTGCAATAATACATAAGGAGCCCAACAATGGATAACACCCCAGCTTGCATCCCACTGTTACCCCCAACACCCCACCAAGTAGGAGAGCAACAATGGGACAAACCCTCAGCAACAACACCAAGAAAATCATTGCTCCCATCTAAATTCACAAGAACAAAAGCAACACAGGGACAACCAACAAAATTCTGAACACCAAAAACTAAACCCCGAGACTGCCAGGGACTAAAAAAATAACATAAAAGAATCCTGAAAGCATGAAGAGGCAAAAATAACAACCTCAACCAACAAAACTTTCCAACAACACATAATAAAAAAAATGTAGTTATAAGGAGGGACGAGCCAGAAACGCAACAACTTCCAGCAAACAGAAAAGGCCAGAGAACAATCCAACCATAACAGCAAAAGCCAAAGACCCATGGTTAAGTGTTAACATAGGGGATCCCACATGCATTAAGATAGAGCAAACCATTAAGAAGAGCATGTATAGTAGATTAAATAAAATCAGTAAAACATCCAAGATTATAACCATAATTAGCAAGCCAAGAAGCACATGAATTATCAGTCTTACCAACATGATAAAAAAATTTATTCACAAATAGCAACAACCTTTTAATTTCCCTAACAACATAAAAGATATTCGGGCTATAGCACACCTCCTCCAAATCCTTAAAAGGGGTAATGTTAAAATCAAAATTCACTTCAATAACTAAATTAATTAAGTTCAGAGGGATGCAGAGTTGGATACCATAAAGAATAGCAATACTAAGAGCATAATAAATATTACCATTATGAACAGGGCCCGCAAAAGCAACAATAAGATGGCTATTACTATCCCGAATCAGACCACCACATCCAGCACCAAACTCCGAATAAATACCATCAACATTAAGTTTAAAGAAATTAGGAGGAGGCTTAATCTAATAAACATTATTGAGAGCAGAAGGAGCCTTCTTCCAACAAATCCCTAAAGAAGAGCTAATATGAAAACAATTTTTAAAACTCTTAACAATAAACAAATTGACAACCACAAGAGCTAAGATCTTGTCCTTAACTCTTTGAATAACATTGAGATGGTTCATCCTAACTACATTAAACATGGAGTTATTCCTCTCCAACCAAAAAAACCAAAGAATAAGAGAAGGTATAGTATTGTGAATGTGACATTTAGTATCAATAAACCAAGACTTAAGTAATAAGTAAAGGGGAAGATGACCACTAAAATAATTTAACTGAAACAAATCATCAAAATAAACCCAAGTTCTAACAGCCACAGGGCCAGAGACAAAAAAATGATGCATATTTTTCATGTGAAGACAACATTGGCATTTAGAAGCGAGAATAAAACCTTTTTTTAATAAGATTGCCCTCCGTAGGGATAAATTTATGAAGAACTCTCCACACAAACAAAAAAATCATAGAAGAGATGCTCTTATGTCAGATTTTAGCAAAAATATTGTCCAAGTTACCTTTAATTCTAAAAGAGTGCCAAGATTTTTTAAGATGAAAACCCCCATATTTGAAAAAAATACATAAAAGAATATCTTTAGAAGTGGTATTAATAGGCAGGTTTAAAATACGCGGAATAATGCAATCAGGTCTCAAATTAGAGAGCTTCTCATAATCTCAATAATTCTCATTGAAGAAAAAATTAACTTTAACGTAAGCATAAGAAGTAGAATTCAAGATAGAATCAATAGAATCTTTACCAAGCCATTTATCCTGCCAAAAAAATATGTTACCTTCTCCAAGCCCTCACGAAATAAAGGGCTCCACCTCCCATTTGATCTTACAAAGCCTTTTCCAAACTTTAGATCCCCAAGTTTAGGAGAAATATTGGTCGGGTGATTACCCACACAATCTTTAGAAGTCATAAATTTAGCACAAAGATTCTCTTTAGAACGCAAATTATACCACAATTTAAAAGAAAAAGCCTTAGCAATGTCATGAATATTCTTGCAGCCAAGACCACCTTCAACCAAAACACCACAACATTTCTCCCACGAAGCCTAAGTAATTTTAGAAGAAGAGAAATTACCTTTCAAAAAAACTTGTTAATAATCTTGTGGATCTTACTACAGACAGTTTGAGTAGGAAAACTAGTTTGAAACATATAAACAGGTAAGGCACAAATTACACTTTTGATTAAAGTCACCTGGTCACCAAAACTAAGAAAGTTAGAATCCCACAATAAAAGCTTATTTTGGACAGAAGCAATAAGATCGTTAAACAGGAAAGTTTGTCTTCTACCTTTAAATAAAGGAACACCAAGATACTTAATA
Organism: Dendrobium huoshanense; assembly: GCA_016618105.1. NCBI lineage: Eukaryota > Viridiplantae > Streptophyta > Magnoliopsida > Asparagales > Orchidaceae > Dendrobium > Dendrobium huoshanense. The sequence continues at coordinate 48,630,288 of CM028343.1, read as the reverse complement.
GGCAAGTTAGAATGAGTAAAACCAATAGCATCTTTGATAACAAGAATACGATCATTGGAAATCCTTTTAGAAGTAATAAAACAACATTTGTTTTTACTAAAAGAAAGACCACTAACCATTTCAAAAAGATTAAAAAAATTCGTAATTTTATGAATTCTATTAATAGTCGCATTAGTAAAAACAATAAAGTCATCAGCAAAGCATAAATAGGATATATGAAAGCCTCCCAATCTTCTAAAATAGAGGCCATGATTAATTTCAAATAAATTAGAGAGACCCCTAGATAGAAATTCAGCCGCAATAATAAAAAGAGCAGGGGAAATAGGATCACCCTGCCTTAAACCATGAGAAGAGTTAAGGAAATCGTGATTGGAGCAATTCAGAATAATAGAAAAATAAATATTTTCAATACAAATTTTTAATAAGATTAATAAACACCGAGTTAAATCTAAAAATATTCAGCATAAAGTAAATGAAATTCCAAGTAATATTGTCATACGCCTTGGCAATATCAAGTTTCAAAATAACATTACCCCCTCTAACCCTAACATCCAAATCTTGACTTAATTCTTGCGCCAAAAGAATATTCTCTGTAATAGTTTTACCTTTCACAAAGCTCATTTGATAAGGAGAATTAATTTTAGGTAAAATCGAAGAAAGTTGATTCGATATAATTTTAGAAAGAAATTTGTTGAAGAAAGTACAAGGACTGATAGAACAGAAATCATTCCATGTTTGAATAGAATTACTTTTAGGAATAAGCACAAGCGACGTAGTAGTAAAAAATTTAGGAATAGGATTACCAGCAAAAAAAAATCCAAAGTAGTAGAAAAAATATCCTCATAAATAATATGCCAACTTTTTTGAAAGAAAAGAGTTGTGTAACCATCAGAACCCGCCATAGAATCAATATTCATCCCAAACACAGTATCTTTAATCTCCTCCAAAGAGGGAGGTTTAGAGAGAAAATCATTATCCTCAATAGATAGCAGGTTGGGAATAAATGAGTGGTCCATAGCTTGAGTAGAAGTAAAAACTTTATTAAAATAGTTTTTAAAGTGAAGCACAATTAAATTAGCAATCTCAACATTATCATTAGAATAAGAGCCATCCTCTCTTTAGATGTTGTTGATACTATTCTTAATCCTTTTTCTCTTAGTTAAAGCATGAAAGTACATAGTATTACTATCACCCTCAACCAAATACTTACTAGCAGTTTTCTATTTCCCAAAAACTTCTTCCTGAGCTTGAAAGTTAAAAAGATCAAGTTTAGACTGGTTTAACAAAGAAACATTAGCATCAGTAGGGTCATTTTGACATAAGTTTTCATTAAAAGCCACACATTGTTCAGCTTGAAGAATATTAGAGAAGATATTTCTAAAAACATTGTGATTCTACTAATTCAGAGCTTGTTTCAACCTCTTAAGCTTGAACCAAAGCCTTTTCATACCCAAAATAGAGTTAACAGGTTATAAGGGAGCTTGCCAATTATAACTGACAGCATCAAAAAATGTATTATTCAGGAACCACATATTTTGAAATCTGAATTGAGAAGAAGCATTAATTTAACTACTATTAATGTTGATAAGCAGAGGATAATGATTAGACAAAGTTCTACTAAGATGCTGAACATTAATAAGATTAAGAGCATTAATCCAAGAATCATTAAAAAGCACACAATCAAGCCTTTGCCATAAGTGACCTGTAACATCAGTTTTGCTCCAGTATCGTCCGGGCCGATCGTGGATCGTCCCAAGATGATCAGTTGAAGTTTTGTTACAGAAAGTGTATAGAAGTTACAGGAAAGTTTTCCTCCCAAGATCGTCCGGGCCGATCAGGGATCATCCCGGGACGATCAGAACAATGCAAAAGTCAGAGAGTAGGGGTTTTTATCCTCCGAGAAAATTAATTATCATCATGAGAAATCGTCCCAGGACAAAGTGATTTGTTCAGATCGTCCTGGACGATCGTGCGATCGGCCGGGCCGATCTCAAGTGGATTTAAGGAAAATCAGCTCGTTTTGAAGAGAGAGAAAATCAGATTTTTTATAAAATATCTTTGAGGAGAGAGAAAGTCGAGGGAAAAAGAGAAAAAGTGGATTTTTGGGCAACACCGGTCTGTTTTCGTCCGTCGAGACAGTTCAAGAAATTGGTGTACGCAAGGTAAGGCACATTCCGCCTTTCTCAATTTTCAGAACGGTGAAGTTTGAACGATTTTTCTGTCCGGATTTCGTTTTCGTTAGCGAATTTCGTTAGTATTTTCTGATTGGTTCAGTTTTTACCACGTAACTTTTGGTATGTTTCTAAGGTGCCGAGCGCACACGTTTTGATTATTTTCTGGAGAATTTTGACCGAATAGTTTTGATTCGGCGGTGTTTTATTTTGACTGTAATTTCTGATGAAGTCTGAAATTGTCTCAGCAGTAGAATAAAAGTTTTGCAATGTTGTTGTGAATATTCTATGCTAATTTGGTAATTTGTGAAATTAGGAATTTATGTGTAAATTTCGTATACTGCCGTTATGCCGCTAGATTTTTGTATGATTTCTAAAATTGTCTGATTTGTTCTGAAATGACATGATATGATTGTGTGCTATAAAAATGGAGTTATAAGGGGTCAGGATCCTGAGAGATCATGTCTGTGTCAGGGAAATTTGAAATGAGCTCTAAAATTTGAAAATAATTTCTATTCCGGATCCGATGATAAGTTCTGTTCTGGTGCTATAAGCACATCTGTTCTGGTGCCATGAGCACAAAGGGAGGCATAAGGGGCCAGAATCTGAGAGATTCTGTCAGTGTCTGGGAAGGGAGGTATAAGGGGCTAGAATCCGTTGAGATTCTGTCAGAGTCAAGGAATCTGTTCTGACTTTTGATATGTTTTGAATTGATATGATTTTTGATTTCCATACGAGTTTGATATGACTTATGATTCTGATACGATTTTATTCTGTTCTGATTTGATCTGATCTGTATGATTCAATTTCTAGAATTATGATTTCTGTGATTTTTGTTCTATTCTGATTCGATATACGGATCTGATTTCTGTACGGATTTTTGTCTGAGGTGTTTGTTGTGGATTCTGAGAATTTTGATTGGGGGTTTGATGTCTTGCTGAGCTATTGTAGCTCATCCTTATTTTCTGCGTGGTTTTCAGGTTCTGGGAGAGGGAAGGAAGTCTAGGAGTAGGAATTCAGAGTCTGATCTGTTATAGGTATTTTGTACTTTTGATTTTTGTACAGTCATGACTTTTCTGTTTTGTTTTTCTTTCTGTCTGAAAGTCATGAGCTGTATTTGTATATGATTCTTCTTTTTGAGAAAGAAAAAGATAGATGATCTGTTCCGCTGCATTTGATGTTTATAGTAGCTCTGTGTATGTCTGTTTCTGTGTGTAAATGTTTGGAAGAAAGTTCTAAAAAAAATTCCAAAGCCAGATCCTGGAATCAATTCAATCAGTTTGAGTTTGGGCACGACCCGATACGAGCGGGATCCATCCCGGTCGGGTTGGGTCGTGACAAACTTTAGTGGTATCAGAGCAAAGGTTTTAGAATTTGGATTGTAGGATTGTAAGACAGAGCTATAGGAAGTGATCTGAGTCTGTCTGGGGTAGTTTTGGTTTGTCCGAATTTTTATTGTGTTATTTTTTATATTAGTTTCTAGATTTTCTAAATTTTCTGTATGGATCTGCCAGACCCCGATATGACTGACGGTCAGAGTGCCAGTCAGGCAGCACCAGTGGGCAGTACAGCCCCAGTGGTTGGTGCAGATACATTTTCCCAGTTTGCTACATTGGTTGCTCAGATGATGAGCGAGACTCACAATAGAGCCTCTAATGTTCGATCTGAGGATATTGATAGACATCTACAGATGTTTCTGAGATTGAAACCACCAAGGTTTGAGGGCGCTGTTGAGCCCAGCGCATCTGAGGAGTGGCTGAGGAGGTTAGAGAAGACTTTTGACGGCATGCAGTGTCCATCAGACAGGAAAGTACCTTTGGCATTTTTTTGTTAGATGGGGAAGCAGAGCACTGGTGGGTAGGCCAGCAAGAAGCAAAGTTTCAGGGCGGATTGAACTCTCTGATTTCTTGGGAAGAATTTTCTGAGGTATTCCAATCTTGGTTTGTCCCCCCTTCTATACAACAACAGATGCAGGAGAGTTTTTTGAGGCTGGTTCAAGGGAGCAGGACGGTGATGTAGTACAAGGCAGAGTTTACTGCTTTAGCCTGATATGCTCCGCAGCTGGTGAGTACTTCTACTGAGAAGTGCTATCGATTTCTGAGGGGACTATGAGACAAACTGAGACAGCCCCTGGTACCATTTCATATTTCTAATTTTTCTGAGCTTATGGAGAGAGCTCATTTGATAGAGAATGATCTGATGGCTACTCAGCAGCGGTGGACTGCGAGTAGGAAGAGGTTTGGGGGTGATTCGAGTAGTAGTTCCTCTGGCAAGAGAAGATTTGTTTCTGGTTCTGGAAATTTCAGGAGGAGTGGATAGTCAGGATTTGCTGGTACTGCTACGACCAGTACAACCAGCTCTGGATCTGTTAGTGGGGCATCTGTGTGCTAGAGTTGTGGACGACGATATTTTGGCCAGTGCTACAGGATGACTGGTTAGTGCTTCAGATGTAGTCAGCCAGGATATCAGATTGCAGAGTATCCACAGGCTGGATTTGATCGACGATCTGAGTTCCGATCCGAGAGCTTTGTTAGACCTGTCAGTTCAGCAGAAAGATTGAGGACTGTTCCTCCACGCCCTGTGACTGAGGGATTTTCTGGTAGAGGTGGTGGTTTGAGTTCTGTGCCACGGAGACCACCTACTGTTAGTCAGAGGGAGCCTAGTAGTTCTGTAGCTTCAGCTCCAGCTCCAGTTCAGCCTCGAGTGTACAGTCTGAGTCAGCAGGAGGCTCGAGATGCTCCGGATGTAGTGACAGGTATGATTTATATTTTTGATCAGCCCTGTCGTATTTTGTTTGATTCTGGAGCCAGTCACTCGTTTCTTTCCGAGCGTTATTTTGATGCTTTGCATCTGAATTCGATTTTGCTACCGGTTTTTCTTTCTGTGATTTTGCCAGAAGTTTTGTTTTTGTGAGATTGATATTGCTGGCAAGAAGTAGAAATCGAATTTGATTTTGTTGCCGATTTCTTTATACGATGTGATTTTGGGCATGAATTGGCTGAGTCTGTATGAGGCTCAGATTGACTGTTTGAAGAAGCAAGTGAGCTTGCTTATGTCAGGACAGAGATGTGTATTCCAAGGCTTATGAGGTGTTCTCTCTTGTCTGATTTCTGTATTGGAAGTGAGAAGAATGTGGAAGAAGAGTTGTCTGGTATTTTTGGCTTCGGTACGGGATATGAACCTGGATGTGGGTTCTGTTTCTGATATCCCAGTGGTACGAGAGTTTATAGATGTATTTCCTGAGAAGTTGGATGGTTTACCTCCGGATAGAGATGTGGAGTTCTTTATTGATATTTTTTTGGGTACATCTCCGATATCAAAAGCTCCGTACAGGATGGCATCGAAAGAACTTTATGAGTAAAAAGTTCAGCTTCAGGAGTTGGTGGATAGAGGATTTGTTCATCCTAGTATTTCTCCTTGGGGAGCACCTATTTTGTTTGTAAAGAAGAAGGATGGAACACTCCGTATGTGTGTTGACAACAGAGATTTGAATAAGTTACGATCAAGAACAAGTATCCCTTACCATGGATTGATGACTTGTTTGACCAGCTTTCTGGTTCTTCTATGTTTTCGAAGATTGATTTGAGATCTGGATATTATCAGGTGAAGGTGAATGAAGTTGATGTGTTGAAGACAGCTTTCAGTACTCGGTATGGACACTACGAGTTCTTGGTTATGCCTTTTGGGGTAACCAATGCACCTGCTACTTTTATGGATCTGATGAACAGAGTGTTCAGGGAATATCTAGATCAGTTTGTGATCGTCTTCATCGACGATATTCTGGTATATTATGCTTCTGAGGATGATCATGCCAGTTATTTGAGCATTGTGTTGGAGACTCTGAGACGGCATCAGTTGTATGCTAAGTTCTCCAAGTGTGAATTCTTGCTGAAGAGCATTTCATTTCTAGGGCATGTGATTAGCGGTGAAGGTATTTCTGTTGATCCCCAGAAGATTCAGGCTGTTGCGAATTGGTCAAGGCCTACTACGGTATTTGAGGTACGTAGTTTCTTAGGCATGGCTGGATACTACAGGAAGTTTGTGAAAGGATTTTCTCAGATTGCTACGCCTCTGACGAGACTGACTCAGAAGTCAGTAGCTTTTGTTTGGACACCAAAGTGTGAGGCTAGTTTTTAGAGATTGACGGATTGTCTGACTTCAGCTCCAGTGTTAGCACTACCATCAGGTACGGAAGGATTTCAAGTGTTCAGTGATGCTTCACTGAAAGGTTTGGGTTGTGTGCTGCATCAGCATGGTCAGGTAATTGCTTATGCCTTGAGACAGTTAAAACCACATGAGAAGAATTACCTGACACATGATTTGGAATTAGTTGTAGTTATTTTTGCTTTGAAGATTTGGTGTCACTATTTGTATGGCGTCAGATGTGAGATCTTCACGGATCACAAGAGTTTGAAGTATATTTTCACTCAGAAGGATCTGAATTTGAGGCAAAGAAGGTGGCTTGAGTTGATCAAGGACTATGATCTGACGATTCAGTATCAGCCTGGTAAGGCTAATGTGGTAGCAGATGCTCTGAGTAAGAAATCTTCTGGATTATCAGGTATTCAGCTCACTTCTGATGAGTTTCTGATTCATGATATGGAACATTTACAGTTGAAGGTGATTTCCTCCAGTAGTTTGGATTCTGGAGTTTTGACTCAGTTGAGCATTCAGTCTTCTTTGGAAGACAGGATTTAGGAAGCAAAGAAGTTCGATTCTGATTATTCAACGTTGATTGCTCAGATTGAATATGGTAAGAAACCTGAACTCCGAGTTACTGATTCTGGTATTATTTTCTGCAAGAACAGGTTGTGAATTCCTATGTTTAGAGATATGAGGAAAGAGATTCTGTATGAATCTCATCATTCAAGATACACTGTTCATCCGGGAAGTGGAAAAATGTACGGAGATATGAAGAGTTTGTTCTGGTGGCCAGGAATGAAAAAGGATGTAGCAGATTTTGTTGCTAGATGCGAGGCCTGTCAGTTGGTGAAGGCAGAGCATCAGCGACCAGGAGGACTTTTGCAGTCGTTGTCTATCCCTGATTGGAAGTGGGAGGAGGTAACAATGGATTTTGCTATGGTTTTTCCTCGATCAAGGCAAGGGCATGATGCCCTTTGGGTGATTGTGGATCGATTGACGAAGTCTGCTCATTTTCTTCCGATCAGGCAGACCGATCCGGTAGATCGATTGGCATAGGTATATGTGAAAGAGATTGTTAGATTACACGATGTGCCTAAGGTGATTATTTCTGATCGAGATGGACGATTTATTTCCAGACTTTAGAAGGGTATTCAGCAAGGTTTGGGTACGAAGTTACATTTCAGTACAGCTTTTCATCCGCAGACTGACGGACAGTCTGAAAGGACTATTCAGGTGCTGGAAGATCTGCTGAGGTTATGTGTTTTAGATTTGGAGGAAGCTGAGAAGATCATATTCCTCTTATAGAGTTTGCTTACAATAACAGTTTTCAGTCCAGTATTGGTATGACAACTTATGAAGCTCTGTATGGCCGAAAGTGTAGAACTCCTTTGACTCTGACTGAGGTTGGAGATAGACAGGAGATGGGTGCCACTTTTGTAGATGAAACTGTTAAGAAAATCAATTGATTAAAGAAAGGTTGAAAGCTGCATAAGATCGACAGCAGAAATATTACAATCAGAAGCACAGGTTCGTTAAATTTCAAGTTGGTGACTTTTTGTATGTCAAAGTCAGTCCGATGAAGGGTGTAAGAAGATTTGGCAGAGTGAGTAAGCTCAGTCCAAGGTATGTTGGACCTTTTAAAGTCCTTGAAAGGATTGGTAAATCTGCTTATCGATTGTTGTTATCTGATCAGATGTCCGATGTTCATAATGTGTTCCACGTATCTACTTTGAGAAAGTGGATATCTGACTCTGGAAAGAAAGTGTCTGCTGATGAGGTTGAGATTCAGGAGAATCTGAGATATAAAGAAGAACCCGAGTTGATTATAGCTTACGATGTTCGTAAGTTGAGAAGTAAACAGATTCTGATGGTTAAGGTGCAGTGGAGGCACCGAACTGCACGAGAAGCGACTTGGGAGAAGGAGTCGGACATGAGGAAGTCGTATCCGTATTTGTTTTGACTGAGTTTTGATTGGACAATGTCGAGGACAACATTTTTTTGAAGTTGGGGAGATTGTAACATCAATTTTACTCCAGTATCGTCCGGGCCGATCGTGGATCGTCCCGGGACGATCAATTGAAGTTTTGTTACAGAATGTGTACAGAAGTTACAGAAAAGTTTTCCACCCAGGATCGTCCGGGCCGATCAGGGATCGTCCCGAGACGATCAGAGCAATGCAAAAGTCAGAGAGTAGGGATTTTTATCGTCCGAGAAAATTAATTATCGTCCTGAGAAATCGTCCCAGGACGAAGTGATTTGTTCAGATCGTCCTGGACGATCGTGCGATCGGCTGGGCCGATCTCAAGTGGATTTAAAGAAAATCAGCTCGTTTTGAAGAGAGAGAAAATCAGATTTTTTATAAAATATCTTTGAGGAGAGAGAAAGTCGAGGGCAAAAGAGAAAAAGTGGATTTTTGGGCAACGCTGGTCCGTTTTCGTCCGTCGAGACAGTTCAAGAAATTGGTGTACGCAAGGTAAGGCACATTCCGCCTTTCTCAATTTTTAGAACGGTGAAGTTTGAACGATTTTTCTGTCCGGATTTCGTTTTCGTTAGCGCATTTCGTCAGTATTTTCTGATTGGTTCAGTTTTTATCACGTAACTTTTAGTATGTTTCTGAGGTGCCGAGTGCGCATGTTTTGATTATTTTTTGGAGAATTTTGACCGGATAATTTTGATTCGGCGGTTTTTTATTTTGACTGTAGTTTCTGATGAAGTCTGAAATTGTCTGGGCAGTAGAATAAAAGTTTTGCAATGTTGTTGTGAATATTCTATGCTAATTTGGTAATTTGTAAAATTAGGAATTTTTGTGTAAATTCCGTATACTGTCGTTATGCCGCTGGATTTTTGTACGATTTCTGAAATTGTCCGGATTTGTTCTGAAATGACATGATATGATTGTGTGCTATAAAAAGGGAGTTATAAGGGGTCAGGATCCTGAGAGATCCTGTCTGTGTCAAGGAAATTCTGAAATGAGCTATGAAATCTGAAAATAAGTTCTATTCCGGATCCGATGATAAGTTCTGTTCTGGTGCTATAAGCACATATGTTCTGGTGCCATGAGCACAAGGGGAGGCATAAGGGGCCAGAATCCGAGAGATTCTGTCAGTGTCTGGGAAGGGAGGCATAAGGGGCCAGAATCCGTTGAGATTCTGTCAGAGTCATGGAATCTGTTCTGACTTTTGATATGTTCTGAATTGATATGATTTCAGATTTCCATACGAGTTTGATATGACTAATGATTCTGATACGATTCTGTTCTATTCTGATTTGATCTGATCTGTATGATTCAATTTCTGGAATTATAATTTCTGTGATTTTTGTTATGTTCTAATTCGATATACGGATCTGATTTCTGTACGAATTTTTGTCTGAGGTGTTTGTTGTGGATTCTGAGAATTTTGATTGGGGGTTTGATGTCTTGCTAAGCTATTCTAGCTCATCCTTATTTTCTGCGTGATTTTCAGGTTCTGGGAGAGGGAAGAAAGTCTTGGAGTAGGAATTCAGAGTCTGATCTGTTATAGGTATTTTGTACTTTTGATTTTTGTACAGTCATGACTTTTCTGTTCTATTTTTCTTTATGTCTGAAAGCCATGAGTTGTATTTGTATATGATTCTTCTTTTTGAGGAAGAAAAAGATAGATGATCTGTTCCGCTGCATTTGATGTTTATAGTAGCTCTGTGTATGTCTGTTTCTGTGTGTAAATGTTTGGAAGAAAGTTCTGAAACAAATTTCAAAGCCAGATCCTGGAATCAGTTCAATCAGTTTGAGTTTGGGCACAACCCGATACGAGCGGGATCAGTCCCGATCGGGTTGGGTCGTGACATGACCCCTATTCCATGTGAAGTTATTACCAACAAACTCAATATCAATCAAATTTCAAGACATTATCATATTATTAATGTCAAACATAGAATGATATGAAGGAGGCGACCCACCCATCCTTTCAGAAGGGGCAGTGATAGCATTAAAGTCACCGCCAACCATCTAAGACAATTGACAAATACTATGAAAATTTATAAGCTATTCCCACAACAACTTTCTAATATAAAAAGAATAACCAGCATACACAAAAGAAGCACAACAATGAAAATTAAAATCCTCAATATTGCAATGCATAACTTGAATAAAGTCTCCAATAACATCAATTTTAATAGATTTTTCCAAAAGACCCAAATTTTGTTAGACATGTTTGAAATAGCATGGTTAAAGCCAACATAATGAGAGGTACTAGCCAACTTAGAATTAGGGATAAGGGGCTCAAGCAAAACAAGAATGAAAATATGATGAACACGAAATAAATTTTTAACACGAATCTTAGAAGACGGGCAACCAATGCCCATAACATTCCAAATAATATTACTAAATATAAAGAGATATTAATGAGAAGTATTTGAACGAGTATTTCTAGCAGGTTGTAAAGAAATATGCTTGGGCTTCCGCCCCCTTTTAGTCTGAAATTTATAAAACTAGTATCATTATCATCCTTGACAAAGCATCTAGCCACAATAAGTATCTCATCAGTATCAGAAAGATTATCACTATTATAATTTAAGGTTGAAGGAGTCTTACCATCATTAGACTGTCTCCTATGTAAATTAGGAAAATCATCCTCCATAAACCTACCATCATCATCCCAGTTTTTAGAATCCTTCCTCTTCGAAACTTTAATGCTGGATGAAGGTAACAATTGGTGCCCCATGGAAACAAATTCTTCATCCTCTAAAACATTATCTTTCTTCTCACCATCAGTGTCAACCAATTGATTATCAACATTAGTAACCTTTTCTGCATCCTGAACACTTAGCAAATTAGTAATCATAATAGCACAAGCATCAGTTATATTATGGTTGATAATGCAAGAAAGAGAAGTATCAACATTGTGCAAAGTATTGTCTACATTTTCCTCACAATCAGTGGAAGCAACATTAAGTAAATCATTAGAAATAGTATTTAAAGGAGAAACTCCCTAATCTTGAGGGGCAGAAGCAATTAAACCATCAAGATGATCCTTCACGGTTCCTACCAAAGGATTCTCACACATAGGTTTTTCTGTATGAAAAGTCTCCAACAATTGTTTCAAGGGGTTCTTATCAGGATGCAAGTGAGGATTTTTTTTTCAAAAATATTCATTCATAGCATGCCCGTGCTTTTTACAAAAAGAATAAAATATAGACAAATTTTCAAACTCAACTTTTTGGAAGTAACCTTTAACTTCGAAACCAATCCAAATTTCATTTGGATGTTTCTTAGAGACATCCAATTCAATCAATACCCTAGCAACTAATGGCCTTGAAATCGAGGCAGTAGCTTGATCAGTCTATAAGGGATGGCTGAAGATGGAAGCCATACCAAATAAAATTTGATGATTAAAAAAATGCAAACACAAATTAGTAAACGATATCGAAACCGGAGCAACAGGAGATTCCTCTCTAACATCAAAATCCGGAGTCCATTCAAAAAACGCATTTGACAAGCTTGAATATAATATGATATTCTAGCAAAAATTCGGCTATAGTCATGGTCATTGGCCAATTGGATAGCAATATGCCTTTGATCAAGTAAACCCACTTGAAATGAACCAGATAGCTTAAGATTAACAAAGAACTTGCGAATGACATCAAGATTAGGTCTTCTCAAAACAAATTTACCAACCAAAGTTAAAGCATAAGGTGCAGCTAGTTGATCAACGACATAATCCTCAAAAAGAAGGGCCGATCAACCCTTAAAAGACGAGTGGACAAATTTCAATTTCGGAGAGGACTAAGAGCTGCCAGCAATAGCCTCTTTGAATGATCGTGTTTTTCCCTCAAAAGACGACGGGACAGGGCAAGATGATGACGGGCCGTCGTCTTCCCACACAAGAAAAAGGAACAAAAGCGAAGAGCAAGAAAATCAAACCGAAACAATCAAAGAAATTCCAGCCAGGAGGGTCAAAACCGATCGCACGGGAGGAAGCCCTAAAATCGCCCAGAAAACTCCTTAGAGTAGAGAGACGTTAGAGAGCCAATGATGAAAATTTGATAATTGATCATAACAACTGATGGTCACATTTAAGATATATTAAAATACTTTGAAATCATTCGGATCATATGTTGGTCACTATAAAATTTAGTCGGAGCATTGTAATAAAATAAAGTGAAGTTTAGTTTTTAAATATTTAAATTTATTTTAAAATGTGCAAATTTTATGACTAATCAATTTAATTTAAAATTTTATTCATGACAAAATAATTTCAAATTTTATATTAATAAAATATACTCAATTTCTTTTCCCATTTTTATTGCATTACAATTGAAAAAAATTATACGAAGCTATATGCCTATATCAACAAGAATTTAGTTAAAATAAATTTGACTCTAAAATTTATATTGAAAAAAATTAAAGATTAGAAATTAATAATTATTTTAATATTATTTTATCTTGAAATAAATTTAAAAATTTATGTTTAGGCCAAATTTTGAAAAAAGAGCACATTATTAATTTTAATTAGGGGACAAGCTGGGTTAGAGCTTTTTTTGAAAAAGGAGCAAAATTGTAATAAATTTCGGTTTATTGAAACCATAAAACATAACCACAGCTTATTGAAACTGTAAAAACAAATTCCGTTTCATTAGAAATTGAAAAATTATATTCCGATTTCTTAGAAAAAGGAAAACAATTTTTCTCGCTTTTAAGAACACGTAGTTCATCTTGGCCTGTTGGTTAAGAGATTTATTTATTAACCAAGAGATTTTGAATTCAAGTTTTGCGTGCGTGATGTGTGTATGAATTTGACTTAATTGATCTAAATGTCCAACAAAAAAAAAATCTGATTTCTACAAAACCAAAAATAAAATAAAATACTTTTTTTATAATACATCACTAATTACATAATAAATTTTTTAATTGATAGTTTAATCCTAATATATGCATCCTTAATAATAAATTGTAAAATCTAAATATTTTATTATAAATCTGCATCTCTCAAATTCTACAAATAATATAAACATTTAATTTAGTAAAAAAAATATTATATTTTATATTTTATAATAACATAACTTCAAACTTAGAATAAATATATATTATTATATAATCATATATAAGCTAACAATAAGTCAGCTAAATACATATTATACATAATAATATTTATTATGCACAGAATTTAATAGATTTGGTAAAAATGAGGACGGAAATACCAATTTATTAGTGGGTTGGGAAGTGAATGAACGGGCAGATATTTTCGGTTTTTAAAAAACCTTGAAAATGAATTACGGTCTTTAGAAATAAATAAATAAATAAATATATATATATATATATATATATATATATATATATATATATATATATATATATATATATATATATATATATATATATATATATAATTTTTTTTTTCCAGTTTCCAAAAAAAATATATATATATATATATAAATTTGTTTTTAACTAGCCCCTCGATAAGCTCCAATAAATAATTTTAATTAATACTACGCTACTTTTAAAAATTTGTTATTGTACTGTTAACGGATACTGGGCTTGGAGAAATGAGAACCTACTCCTTAGGCCACGACAGTTGGAGGCAAAGCAAAGAAGCAGCGGAAAAGCAGAGGACCAATGACCTTAGGCTTGTGGGCTTGGCTTCTCCTCGTCTTCTTTTCGTCTCTGTCCCTTTCCTTCATCGTCAAGCTTCTCCACCTCCCCAACCTCCCCAAGCCAACGAAGCCTCCACTACCGCCGAACATCTCCGTCCTTCCCTTCCTCGCCCACCTTTTAATACACCGCGGTTCCCTTCAAGAAGTCACTCTCCTTCTCCGGCGCTTTCACACTCTCCACGGCCCCATCCTCAGCCTCCGCCTCTTGCCCTTCGCTCCTCCCTCTATCTTCATCTCCAGCTCATCTCTGTCCCACATCGCTCTCATCCACCATGCAGATTCATTCTCAAACCGCCCTCCACCAGTCGAGCCCAGCATCTTCCTCACCGCCGGCAACCACGACATCTCCTCTTCCAATCACGGCTCTTTATGGAGCCTCTTGCGTCGTAACCTCTCTTCCGAAGTTCTTCATCCCTCACGCCTCCGCCACTTTACCCCCGCCCGAATCTGGGCTGTTCAGCTCCTTCTTGAGAAAGTCCGTTCCCATGCTGGCCGCCACGGGTTCACACCAAAGCCGAACTTTCAACACGCCATCCTCTGCATCATTGCGTTCATGTGCTTCGGTGAAAAACTCGGGGAGAGCGATATCCACGAGATAGACTACCTACAATCATTTCTCCTCAGACTTTTCTCGACCTTCAACGTCTTCGCTTTCTTCCCGTCAATCACCAAGCTCTTGTTTTATAAAAGATGGGAAGACATTGTTTTTGCGAGACGGAAGCAGGCCGAAATCTTCCTTCCGCTGATAAGAGCTAGGCGGGAGAGGAAACATAACCTGCTAGAAGGCAGCGTCGTTGAGTGTTGTTACGTCGATTCCCTACTTGATATCCGGCTTCCTGACGTCGACGGTGAGCGGGGGCTCAACGACGACGAGATGGTGAACCTCTGCCACGAGTTCCTCAGCGGCTCCGTCACCACTGCGACAGCACTCGAGTGGACCATGGCCGAGATCGTAAAGCACCAAAGGGTTCAGTCGAAGCTGTTTGCGGAGATCGAATCTTTGAAAGGTACAGACGAGGAAGAGATAATAAAGGAGGAGAATTTACAGAGAATGCCTTTCCTCAAGGCGGTGGTAATGGAATCACTTCGGCGTCACCCGCCGAGCCACTTTGTGCTGCCGCATTCGGTGAAAGAGGAACTTGAGCTGAACGGGTATTTGATACCCGTTGGAGCGGAGGTGCACTTCGCCGTTGCGGATGTGCATTGGGACCGGCAGAATTGGGATGAGCCCATGGAGTTCAAGCCGGAGAGGTTTATGGACGAAGGGGAGGGCCATGCCGTGGATATAACTGGAAGTCGGGGGATAAAAATGATGCCTTTTGGGGTGGGGACGAGATCATGCCCAGGTTATGGGTTCGCCATGCTTCATTTGGAGTTTCTGGTGGCCAATCTTGTGAAGGAGTTCGAGTGGAAGGCGGAAGCAGGGAACGAGGTGGACCTCTCTGAGGAGTTCGATTTTACGACGGTCATGAAGAATACTCTCACGGTGCATATTGTTCGTCGAAGACAGGAAGAACAGAGAGGTATGGGATTCCATCGAGTTTTGTGTGTAATTAGGGGGAAATTATTGGGTTCGGACACCGGATGACGTTCAGAGCCCAATAAAAATGCGTCACATCAGCCCCTACTTGATATTGAGCTCTGAATGAGCTCGGTACTCCATAGTACCGAGCAGTATTGAACTCGGTATTGCTTGGTACCAAGTTCAATACTGTGGAGTATCAAACTCCGTACTTAACAGTACTGAGTTCAGTATTACGCGGTACTATGAAGTACCGAATTGTAACCTATGTCCGATGTTCGAACCAAAATGTTCGGGATTTTCCGAACTGTCCATGAATTAGACCTGATGAGACTGCCATCTGGCCTTTGAGCTGAATGGCCGTTTCAATTGGCTCGGGCAATAGACTCAAAAGGATTATTATTAAGCGAGAAAATTCTCATCAAATTTTAATTCCTTCAATTTTTTGTAGTATAATAATGGTATCAATTAATAAAATTTGCAATACATAAGATTTGTTTTTCTTAACAGAAACAAATTAAATAAATAAAATATTAAAATCATATTTCAATTACTTATTTTCAAATTAAAATTTTTATTTGATAATTGGTGTTCAACTCATTAATAATCCTTTTATTCCATCGTCCTTTTTGTTTAACTTAATTAATGACAATATTGAAGTTATCAAACATTTCTTATATTAGACATTATATATTTGACTAAATTCAAAATTAATGTTCAAAATGTTCAAAATATTTGTTCTTTACTTTTTAACCTATTTTTAAAATAATTAGACTAACTACGCGGGTCCACGCAACCCAAAAGATGCCAATTGTGACCACCATGAAGCTGCAGGCTCTTTTTATTAACCCTTTTAGACCACGTGGCAGTTTATTGGCAAAAAACTTTGTCCTCTACAGAAATTGTTTTGGGTGAAGTTTGAACCGGAAGAATCGTCTGGTTTGTGGTTGTGTATAAAAATTTGATACACTGTATACAAATGTATACATAGTATTTACTCTCACATGTTTGAATTGTTCTTCCTATCCAGACTTCGCACAAAATAATTTCTCGTCCTCCGCGGATTGTATTCTAGATTTGGATGCTTATTCTTCCCAACTCTGCTCCAAAACCCTACGAGAATACCTTATAAAAATTTCTCAAAAGTATTACTAAAAATTTGACAAAGATCTACAAATTTTCCTCCACTTCATTAGTTGTCAAGTGAAATACATGCTCTGACTAGAAATTCTTCTGTGATGTCATATAACTTGAGTGAATATATGCAGATCATTTTGTTATGGCCAAGCGAATGAAATCATTTGATCCAAAAGGAAGTATGAAATTCTTCTATGATGTCCTGTGCGAGTTGAAGCAGGATGGGCTAATTGCCCATCAGCACGAGGCTCTCCTACAACGCACACCCTTCAACTACATTCTCCAACTCCCTTACTTAGAACTCAACCATTCCTTGTTACTTGAGCTTCTTCTTCAGTATGATAAATTCGATAACAGCTTTAGCATTGCAGGACATCGTCTTGAGTTCAAATCAGATGACATTGCACTTATCTTTGGTCTTCCAAATCATGGAAAAATAGTTAGGCTCAATTCTAATTTGAACAGGGATTTTTATCACCGTATATTTGAAAGGGGTGCGGTGACCAGATACGAAGTTGTCTACCATTTGAGGAAGTATGCCATGGACCAGTCGAATGATGCCGTTGAGGCTTTTGTGGTTTTGCTTGTTGGACTATTTATTAGTACTGTTCTCTTACCTTCGAGCAACACGAGTGTTACTTCGAGCTTATGGAATTTTGTTGAACAAATTGACCACATGTGTGATTATGCTTGGGCTCCTCTTGTGTTCCAAGACCTTTTTGATGAGATCAATCGAGCGAAGAGCCAGATGACTGAAGAAGATGCTTCCGATGAGCTATCTGACAACATATATGGGGGTTGCTTTCTAGCACTGCAGGTAATTTAGACTTCGTTTGGGATGATTTTTTTAGTGCTTCTTAAAGCAGTTTTTTAATATAATTTATATTAAAAAGCTGCTTTAAAAAGCAGTAAAAAAGCCTTTCCAAACGAAGTTTTAGTATTTCTAAAGAGCTATGCTTCTTGAATTCTCATTCTAAAGCATAATTTATCTCTTTAATCTTAGCTATGGATTTGTGAAATTGCTGGCCTGGGAAAACCTGAAAGAAAAGGTTGTAGTCCGAGGATATTGGGTTGGAGAAGAAACAGCATGGATGGGATCTTAGATCAATTCAGGCTTTTGCGTTCCTCTGATGTGAGAAACTTTAAGTTCTTGTCAAGTCATTAACAGTTACCCATATGCATAGGCATTTAGTTCTTTTGTTATTGGTTTCGATAAAACAGATAAGGTGTGGACTATCTCCTCTGGAGTCCGAGCGCCATCTTCTTGACAGCACCATACTACTCCCCTGTGACAAACAAGAAGGCCAAGAATCCTCAACAAAATTTCATGAAAAGGATGATCTTGCTGCTCGGGAATGTCGGATGAAACCAAGCACTTTCAACAATGTGGAAATTTTATCTCACCTTTTTTAAGAACCAAAATGTGTTGATTAATTTGGATAAAGCTTAATGATCCAATTGAGTTTTTATTTTATGTTTTTCAGGATCATACAGGAGACGCCAAGCATCCAATGTCAAGCAAGGATCGAGAAGAACTAGAATTACTGCGTCATATTAGTGCAGAACAGGACAAGAGGATTCTGAGGTTGGAGGAAGAGTTCCGTAAACTTAAAGCACAAGGAGAATCTCATCTGCTATCAAAAGATTTAGGTAAAGATGAAGTTAAGCCATTTGATGATAATTATAGAACTATACACAAGCAGCCTAGCAGGAGCAACCAACATGTAGAGCTGCGTGATACTGAATTCTCTGCCCAGAACATCTTGTATGTGCAAGAAGAACTTGGTGCTGCTTCTGTATTTTCGGATGGCAATTGCTCCAATGAAAAAACAATGAAGAAAATAGTTGCAAGGCGTTCATTCAATAGTTCTATTCAAACCAAGCGTAAAGAACTAGGTTCTTCTTACTCTGGGCTCAGTGCAGGAGGTAAGCTTGTAGTGAGCAGAAACATGAAAGCTCAAGCAGCGAAGTCACCTCAAAGGATGGCGCCACTTTCAGAAGGAGAGCATGCCTCCATTGAGAAGGAAGTGAAGAAAAGGGTGGAGCATCAGCCATCGAACCGACTGTCTTCTCCTTTCATTCGAGACAAGCAGAAAGAATCAGCTAAAGATCAATCTGGAACCATTGCAAGAAGTAAGCCTATTGCGAACCGTAGCAAGACAACTCTCAGGAGTGGAATCACCTCCCGCTGCAGTGCCCATGAAGATCCTTGAGCACTTGAGATGCTTTTTCCTGAAAATTTTGGTTGTTTTGTTAACTGTGATATTATGATTGGTGTAGAAACTAAGGATCTTGAATGCGGCAAGAAGATGAGAGACGTGGGAGAAGAGCTAAGCCAGGAAACAAAAACTAAAATCTTATTCATTACAACTGTAGAGTACAAGCTATATATAGACAAGAGTAGAAGCTACTATCATGTATACAAGTATACTTATTACAAGAGTGCCATAATACTAATTCTTGTTATCTGTATGTTTTAATATCCCCGGCAAACTGATGGGTCTTACTGGATTGTTAGTTTGAGTCTGAGCTGATGAAACCGCGGTGTTGGTAGAGGTTTGGTAAAAATGTCAGCGACTTGATCGATAGTACTTATTGGAAGAAGACGAATGTTATGATTTTGGATATGATCACGAACAAAATGATGATAAATTTCAATATGCTTCGTTCTGGCATGAAAGACAGGGTTGTTTGCCAGGGTAATAGCTAATGTATTGTCACAAAAGTGATCCATTGGTTGATCTAAAATGATGCCAAAGTTGGTTAGAGACAAGTTCTCCTGAGCTAGATATATCACCAGTGAGCAGAGCCACGACTCGATATTCCAATTTTTTTGAGGATCTAGCTATCGTGCGTTGTTTCTTTACAGTCCATGATATGCAAGTGTTGCCCAATAATGAGCAATACCTGGAAGTAGACTTCATAGAAATTGGATCCCCAACCCAGTCCGCATCCGAAAAAAGATTGAAGAGTGAGATTACCTTTGATAATGGGTAGACCATAATCCAGAGTACCTTTGATGTAATGTAGCAGGCGTTTGTGAAGATATGTGCGTTGTGAAAGAGGATGATGCATATGTTGAGAGAGCAAGTTGACACTATACGCTATGTTTGGGCGAGTGAGTGTTAGATATTATAGAGAGCCCGTGAGTTTTCTGTAGAGAGCGTGATCAGATAGCATAGTGTTCGTAAGTATATGTAGGTAGTTTTGTGCACGTGGGATTTGATAATGAGTTGTAGTTGTAAGAGCAGCTTGCTGAAGAATAGAGTAGGTGTATGAATTTTGAGAGAGAAAGTATTGATTGGTCTGAGAGTTTATTTGTACGACGAGAAACGAATGTGTTTTGCCTAGGTGTTTCATTATAAACTTTTTGTTGAGCTAGACAAGTTGTTTTATAGCGTCTTGATTGTCCCGAGTTAATAAGATGTCTTCTACATATGCAAGAATGAAGATGGTTGCCTGCGGTTGAGTTAAAATTAAGAGAGATGGATTCAATTTGTTGTGCTTAAAATCGAGGGACACCAGGTAGGAGGTGAATGTGTTGTACCATTGACGCGGGGCTTGTTTGAGCCCGTAAATAGCTTTATTGAGCAAGAAGACATGATGAGGATTAGATGAGTATTCAAAGCCTTTTGGTTGAGCCATATAGAGAGTTTCTGAAAGAGTATCATGGAAGAATACATTGGCCACATCAAGGTGTTAAATGGGCCATTCATGATATAGAGCGACCGTATATAAAATTTGAATGGTATGGAGCTTTGCTACAGAAATAAATATCTTTGTGTAATCAATGCCATATTATTGATGATTTTCCTAACCAAACAACCTTGCTTTTATCTAGCTATGGATCCATCCTCATGATATTTGGTTTGGTATGTCCACTTACATCCAAGAATAGAGGCTGCATGCAGTGGCTAAACAAGAGTCCATGCGCCTTTCTTTTGTAAAGAAAATAATTCATTTGTCTTAGCTTTTTGCCACTCAAAGTGCTTAACAACATATT